>ML854839.1:33333-52990 GCA_009831015.1 Picea engelmannii | reverse complement strand
GAGTGCATTAATGCTATGATATAGGGATGTACATAAAACCATTAGGAAATCATTACATGATGTCTATAATTAACAAATGAAGATGACATTACATTCCATTCCCCATCAAAAGGGTGAATATCATGGTTTATCAAAACCACAGGCTCAAGATGGTGATTCGGTGAAAAAGGTGGATGGCCACCGAGATCCATCTGGATCAATGTATTTTTGAATAAATGTTCTTAACATAATTATTACGTTTGTTGGAGTGAGTGATAACAATAATCGATTTGGCAAAGACTAGATTTCCCTTCCTACAATTAGTTAGAATTTCCTTTCATGCAAGTTAGAATTCCTTTCATGCAAGTTAGAATTCATGTCATGCAATTTCAATTACATTCAACTGGGGTCACAACACATTGCTTCCAGTCCGGTTGAATTAGCTTATTTTTCTTTCGTTTCTTGCAATTTCAATTACACTCAACTGGAGTCACAACACATTGCTTCCAATTCGATTGAATTAGCTTAGCATGTTTTCCATTTCTTGTAATTCCATTTAGTTGGGAGTCACAACACATCACTTCCAAGCCCAACTGAGGTAGTTTTCTTTCCTTTCAGCATGTGTGGATTTTATCTCCTACTGTTTATAGAACCTTGCCAAAATTTGTGAATTGTCTATACTCTCTTGGAAAAAGAAATCATTGATACTACAACTACACAAAAAAACATTGTAAGAATAGAGTGCAGCCTGCATATACAGTGCACGGTAACTCGCAAGTTCCATACAAACCTTCGATTGATAATTAAATGCACAATCTCTCTAACTGTCTTTCTAATAAATTAGAAAGGTGATTAAAAAGCTCGTCAATATGCATGGATGGTTTTTGAGGATATTGGCATGAGTGACATTTTGATGGATGGTTTTCCTTTTTGGCATTTGAGTATTCAATCACGTATTTCCAATTTCTGACTTGCATGGTTGTTTTACATTTTTTTATTGAGAGTTTCATTTCAGGATTTGAGGCAACGCCGTCAATTTGCTTGGTTTACTTGTTAGCATTTTTTGGAAAGATTATGATTGAATTATTGTTGAATAATTCACAAGGAATTCCTGTTGAATAATTCACAGGTTTTCCTACATAGGTGTTATAGTATATCAGATTCGGATGCTGATTAAAAAAATTCTATCAGTTGGATTATTGAAAGTTTTTTAATGTTTCATTTTCTAAGAGCATTTTAGTGAACACATTTGTTCACTTGATAGTATTCAAAGTTCATAGGGATGCTCTTTGAACATAGTAGAATAAAAATTATTCTTCTATATTTTCACTTGGCACATTGGATTGTCTGATATTTTCAGAATTTTGGATGTGTTGGACTTACAACCAAATCACTTCTTATTAAGATTTTGTCTCATCAGTTTTGCATTCACATTGGTGAACACTTACATATTATCTAACTCATTTGTTGCATAGTGAGATTCCCATACTTGATATTTGGCATCCACTTTTGGCCACTTTTGGCCACTTTTTTAGGTGGATCTTCATCAAGACTCATGAGGATTGAAACCATGGGGATCAAGTTGAAGACTTGGAGATGTTACCAAATTTTGCACTAGTCTTTATTACCTGGCTAATACACTTGTACGAACTTATGATTAAGGGGGGATTTTTATCCTTTTGGCTCCTAATCCTAATTCCTTGACCACCTTCATGTGTACCTTAATATATAGTCTTTATCCTAAGTACTTAGTTAAATGTCAGGGTTGAGATTTATTTGGTGGTTATGATTATTGTACATAATTGTGTGAGTACATTGATTGGATTTGGGCTTTTTCTGCCACTTCTTGATTTTTTTTTTCTTTCAGGGTAGATAATGGAAACAACTCAAAGGTGGCTATTTACACTTTGATTGACAATATATGATTATTCCTTGGAGTTATAATAACATCCTAGTTTTTAGGGAACATATTTTAATATTATTATTATTATTATGTAGAAATTTTTACTAAAATAGACACAAACTACATTGAAACAAGAATGGGTGCATGCTCTATATTTTCTAAAGAAAAGGATTATATCCATGCTATTGAACATGTGCAAGACGACGATGGCTAAGTATGGCATTTAAAATTTGATGGTGCTTCTTCTATCGAAGATAATGGTGTTGGTGTTGTGATTTATTATCCAACATGTAACTTACATCAACTTGCATTTTGACTTAATTTTGAATGTACAAATAATTTTTCCAAGTTTGAAACTCTTACTTTAGGATTAGAACATGTTGTATAGTCACGTTGTTAACAATCAATATTTTTTCAAGACTTTGAATTAGTTGTTAATTTTAGTTAAGAGAAAGTACTATCATACCAAGAAAAGTTTGAAAACATATAATTAGTTGATTTATGATTTAACTAACAAATTCTTGTCATTCAATCTAACATATGTGTGTAGGGAGTTGAACATAGTTACATATAGACTTACTTCTTATGCAACGAATTCTAAAAATCTTTTTCTTAAGGATCGTTATGATTTTCCAATTACTTCTCTCTATCATCCCCATCCAACTTAGATAATGAAGAATATTTGCAAGTATTTCAATATGATGAGGATTTTTTTGTTTCTTATCAAATAATAACAATGATTGGCTAGACTCCATTTGGATTAAGGATAATGCATATCCCAAAGGTCTTACGCCTTTAGAAAATATCTTTACCCTGGGTTACTCATGTAAAGGTGGTAGTTGTAATTCTAAATTTTAAAAATGTAATGCAAGAGAAATTGTTTTTGTAAATATAGGCTCAGATGGCAATCCCAAATTCTTGTATACTAGGATTTATTGTATAGAAGTTGAAAAACAAAAGTTTGTAGAATTTTTTACCAAATTGAGAGATATATTTGCTTTGTCTTATAATGATTTATGTGGTTTTGATCTAGGTATTAATAAACATTCCATTCTAATTAAAAGGGATGTTAAGCTTGTTGATAATGTCTTATTAATCTTTCTTTAGAAGCTATAATTCACAAAGATTTAGACAAAATTCTTGAAGCCAAGATTATTTTCCATGTTTTTCAATTTGAATGGGTGTCCAATCTAGTCACTATAATGAAGAAGAACAAATATATTTGATTATGTGTTGATTTTAGGTTATTGAACAAGGTAAGCATAAAGGATAATTTTCCTTTACCTATTATAGACCTAATTTTGTAGCAAGTTATCAGAGATTATATGATGTCTTTGCTTAATGAATTCTCAAGATATAACCGAGTAAAATATAACTCAGGTGATGAATATAAAACTACTTTTACCATACAATGGGACACCTTAGCATACGATTGTATGCCCTTTGGTTTGACTAATGTTAGAGTTACTTTTTCAGAGGGTCGTGCATATTGCATTTGATGATTTGATATGAGTTATAATTAAGGTTTATCTTGATTATTTGATTTCTCATCCTAAGATTCAATAAAAATAATTTCAAACATTTAAGACATGTTTTCTTGTGTTCTAGAAAAGATGGCATTTCCTTGATTCCCCAAAAGTCCATCTTCGATGTTATAACAAGAAAACTCCTTGGTCATATTGTTTCCAACAATATGATTAAAATTAATCTCAAGCACATGTCTGATATTCAAAGGCTGGCTCATCCAGCCTCTAAAAAATTAAATTCAATCCTTTGTGAGAAAAAACAATTTTGCTCGCAGATTTGTTCCCAATTTTCCTAAGATTTTAAATCCTATTTATAATATTTTGAATAGGGATAAAGGCTTTTGTTGGACCAAGGACATTAGAGAAGATTTTAGGGATACAAAATATATTATATCTTCTACTTCTCTCCCTAAACCTTATTTTTCTAGATAATGTACTATTTACACAAATTCCACCGAAGATCCTTCCATGAAAAAGCAATAGTCTAGATGGGCCTAAAAGTAACTACTTGTTGATACAAAAAACATATTTTTTCTCTCATCAAGGCTATTTGTAAATTTAGTCGTTACATATTAGGTAAGAAAATGATAGTACGAGTCATTATGCAAGTGGTTAAACACTTGTTGTCTCAAATCCCACTATAAGGAAAATTAATGAATTCGTTCACAAGGATTCCAGAACATAACTTAGAAATTTCGACTATTAAAACTATTAAAGGGAGGGACTTAGCTCCTCACCTTGCTCAAAATGTTGACCATAAACCTATTTTTGATACGGATGACTTGTATTTATCTTGTTTATTTGCTACACACAATAATGACATTGATTTTGATGTTGTTGATGATTCTTCATATTATGACATTATTTATTATCTACAAAATCAACATTGTCCTCCTCATTTGCGAACAAATCAAAAGTGAAGATTGAGGTTAGAAGTGAGAAAATATGTCATAATCATAATCTATTGTTCTAAAGATATATGCTTTTACATTTTGTTAGGAAATATTCATCCAAGAAAATACTAAATGTCCTTCATTTCAGTTTTTGGAGAAACTTCATTGTGGTGGGAATTTTCAGCGAAAGATACTACTCACAAAATATTATGTACAAGCTATTATTAACCTACTATTTTTAAATATTTCTATCAGTGTGTTAGAAATTGTGATGGGTGTGAACATTCAACTAGAAAGAGCAAAGTTTTGTGATGTTGATGAATCTTCTTGTTCATTTTCTTCCTTTTGCAGAAGGGGTTAGAATTTATTTGTCCTATTAACCCATCCTCGTCATGAAGTCATTTTTATTTTGACTATGAAATATTACTTCACCAAGTGGATTGAAGTTGTTCCATTTAAGAATGAAAAAATGAAACATGATGACATTTCATTTAGAAAATAATATATTTTTCAGGTTTAGGATCATGTTTGAAATCATAAGTGACAATGGCCCCATCTTCATTTTTTCTAAAATATTAATCGTTCATAAAACATATAATATTGTTTCCTCTACTTCTTGGACTTTGTCCTTAAGTATTTGGCTTAGTAGAATCTACAAATAAAAATATCATAAAAATTATTTATAAGATCATATGAAAAACCCCTAAATGGCATATTCAGTCAATATCTATTTTATGGGATGATAGAACTTCGATTAAAATTAGTACAAGAGAAATACCATTTCAATTGGTGTATGGATAAGAAACAATAACTATATATCTAGAAATTTCATCCTTAAAGTTGGATTTCCAAATTAAGGAGTTAGATCAACAAAGACACATTGTTTTGCTTGCTTTGGATGATCAACAAATTTTCTCTTTCCAAAACCCTAAATAGACAAAAATTCAGTTTTTTTTCATTGTCCCAAGCCTTTTTTTAAACACCACCATGTTCTATTGCGTGGTTCGACCCATGAAGATAATAGAAAATGTACAAAGTTTAAAAGTTATGGATAAGGCCTTTTACTATTTCATATGACCTTGAAAATATTGTTTATTCCTTGAAACATGATGAAGAAAACACTATTTTCTCACATAGCTAGTCGTTTCAATTTTAACTTTTCCTTTACATGGACTAAGTTATTCTTAAAAAAAAAAACTAAAAAACAAGTCATAAAAAATTGAAATAGATAAAAATAAAAAAATGTTTGATCATTTTACTTGCTCATTTATTTTGGTTCCAGTTATTCATTCCTTTCTTGTTTTTATAATTTGTTTTCATTGATTTCATTTGTTTCACGTTCTTTTGATTGATCCCACTAAGTTAACCAATCCCTTTATCCAAGAAGGTCATAATCATGTTTCCTGACAAACATGACAATATGCATATATTGATTGATTAAAATGAGCAAGTTATAGCACTATATGCGATGAAAACAAAAGTTCTTGTTCTAAACAATTGAATTTATATGTGTGTAAGTACTAAACAGGGGTTTAACTTCCCTTTCCCACATATTCTTATAATTTTCATGTTTCATCTATATATTTTAATATTTTTTAGAGTTTAGGTAGAGCATTTTTTAAGTGGCTATTGTATTTTTCAATGACACTTTATAAATGTTGTAAATTGTTGCAAATAATGATCTTCCGGCTATTGTATTTTTCAATGACACTTTATAAATGTTGTTCATTGTTGCAAATAATGATCTTCTTACTACACAAACTTACTCATTGTAAAAATTTCTTATCTAATTATAACTCTCAATTTTACAGGAAACTAGAGGTTTCGTAGAAAACTAGAGTTTTCGTAGAAAACTAGAGTTTTTTCACTTACAACTTGATGTAATCAACCCTTCCTGTGAATTTACTATGTGTTGACCACTAAATTACTTAATGTGAATTTGATCGTAAAACTCTACAATTTGTTTTTGAATCGAATACCAAATATGTTTCAAAAATTTAAGTATATTTTAGGAACCCTGAAAAAAAATTGTTAATTTGTGAAAAAATAATGACATTAATATATCTCATTATTCTTATTGTTTCTTCTTCTTAATCGTAGGCTAACATTGGTACTAGCACCTAGTTTGTCTTTGAAATATTGAGAAATTTGTCTTGGTGTAAGAGGATATAACCAGGTTCCTCGATGATTGATGTTGTCAATGCAATTATTGTGATGAGTCAATGCTTTTAACAATATGATGCATTGTGAAGAATAATGGAATGCACTATTGAGGATGTTTCCAATTGTTTCTCAAGCTCTCCACAAATAGGATTTATGCTCTAGTTGTTACCTTTGATCTAGAACCTTTTTTGCCTCCCAAGACACCTCTCATTGGTGTTGTCATGAATATTAGTGTCGATCACTTCTTCTCATGGAATCCACCTCTACAAATCCATCCCTGCATGTGGATCCAAATCTATCTCACAAAGACCTACTAGTGGCCTCACTCAAGACCACACAGTCACCTCTTGCAAGGCAATTTGTAAGAAGGCATCGATCCCATCTCTACTTATACAAAATTCAAAACCCTTATGAAAAGAGTCCATCCTTAGGGAACAAGCCTTAATTGGTAAATTCACTGGGTTGTGGCATAGTCCTATTGAAGTAGATAGATGGATCTCAAAATGTTCCCCCCCTAGGATGTAGGGACAACTCTTCATCTTTGCATGTGGAAAAGGGTTTTCTGTAATCATGTTCACATCAAAAGAAGGTCAATATTTAATATCATGCTCAAGATCCCATTTCATGGGATCACAAGGACTATTTTTGAATCATTGTTCTCTAGATTTTAATTTAGGGTATTTTTAAGGGGTGAATTTTCGCTAATGGATATATTTTTGGCCTTTCTTTTCAAAAATTAAATTTGCCAATTGATAATTTTTTGTTTAAAATTTTACCTAGTTTTTTCTATAATATATGCTTATATTGATAATATTCACCAAAATTTACAAGGATTAATAGTAAATCATGTGTTTTTAGTGGAATGTTAACCTACATTATCAACATGTATGATTTAGTGAAACCAAAATATTCACCTGGGATACTATACTTATATATAACATTTAATTCCTTAAAGTATTCCCTACTTCAATTTAATGGTGTAAATTTCCGCATCAATGACCATATGGGTTTCCCTCCCCCATTTACCATTGATTTTCTAGGACAAAGCTACTCTCAATAATATTGGTGACAACTTTGGGAAGTTCATTGAAGTGGTGGAGCCAAGGGAATGCCAATATTCATGTGTTCATATTTGTGTTGAATCGAGATAGATAAATGTCTCTTAGATGCCATTCTTCTACAATTGGATGAACAAGCTTTCCTCCAATAACTAAAGTATGAAAAACTTCCTTTTAAATGTATTACCTACCATGCATATGGGTATCTTCCTAAGAATTGTAAACACAACACTCTTCCTGCTACTCCAAATCATCCTTGGCCTTAGAGGAACATGGAACAAAGAAATGAAGACAATCAATCTCAATTTAGGGTAGTGACGAGTAAAAAAAATTAGTCTGCACAATCAAAGAATAAAAAAACATACAACATTGACCCCTCTATCTTCAATCGAATTCACCCTCTAGGAGTCTCAGAGGCCTTTGTGGTGGTTGAGGAGGGAGGGGAGCCCTAACCTCAAAAGGGTGCTTCTCAATCCATAAACGCAACAATCCTTGAAACAACAACAAACCTTCAAGCAGAGTAGTACCCCCCTCCAAAAGTGGAGGAATAATGTCGTACTAGTCACCTGATGTTGAACATCAAGATATTTAGACTGCCCAAGTTGAATGAGAATCTAAATTATCGATCATTGCAACAATAATGGAAAAAGATAAAGAAGTATAATGTTAAGGAAATGAGAAAGGGTTAGTACTTAAATCCATACTAAAAAACACCTCCCCACTCCTCACCTCTATTCAACCAAGGAAGGAAATCCAATTGAAAGTGATGGGAAAATAAGGAAACAAGAGACATTTCCTTAGGAATCCAATATTATCTTTCAAGATAAAAGGAGTTCATAGGAGAGAGGCATCTCGTAAACACTCTCTCAAATGCAAAACAATATGGTAACTAATCCAAATCTAATCTACTAGAACAATTATTTTGTCGAATCAAAACGGTATTTTTTTATTATTCACTCTCCATCTCATTCTAGGGAGGAGAGTAGGTTGTACGGACAAAAATCCCTTCTTCTTTTGTACTCTTTGATTGTGTGGATAAAGCCACAACTTTTGACTCAGTACAAATTAATTGTTTTGATTAGAAAACAAAAAGGTGCATTGTGATGGCAATTTCACTTTGGCATAGATGTGAGAATATTGGTTTGTTGGCACAATTAGTACTTCTAGTCTCAAATGGAATTCTTGACACACTAATTAGTTCATGGTGATGATGCATTTTTTGTTCATTTGAACATATCCATAACATTTCATAATTGATGGTTTAAATGAATCATATTCTTTTATGATTATGGAAAAGGTTGGTATGGGATTTAAGGATCTTGTTTTGACATCGATTTTATATTCAAATGGCATAGCTCCTTGATTTTTGACAACTCTAATTTTGTAGTTATGAAGTGGTTTCAACATTGTAATGTAAGAGACACCTCCCCTTCCTAGCATTGATCTATTAAATAGCTTGTGCATTATTTCTTGTGGCATGAATCTCACTCATTGTAATAGTGTGATGACATAAACTTCAAGGTACTTAACTTGAATATCTCGTAGAGTTAGTATTGATGGTATCTACTCATGGTTGTTTGTGAAAATTTGATTGTTGGATTTGATTCTGTACTTGAACACTTCAAATGGTTATGTTATTTCAAATTGTGCTTATACAATAATACACAAACTCTTGATTGTCTTGCAAATGTGATATTATAGACCTTTGTGACTGTTGCAAAGGTAACAATGTTGATCTATTATTCTTGTGGTATGTTGGGAGGTTGGATAGGAATCACAAATCAAGTGTTGACCCCACCAATTTGATGAGACATAATGAGCATCCTTGAAAGATGTCTTATTTTCATTGTATCCCATATGATTGATTACCTTGGGATATGTTAAGTTAAGATATGGAGTTTGAGTGGCCAACATGACAACCTTGAAAAAAACTTATTGGTGTTTTTGAATGCAACACCCCTTGTGCTTTTATCTTGCTTGTGATGAAATTAGTGATTGATGTTGGGAACTATCTCCATCGTATGATTTGATATAATAGTTGGTGATTGTTTGGGAAATTTCAAGTAGAAAAGCCCAAATAACGTAAATTTCATGGTACTTAACTTGCATACCTTACTGAGTTAATGGTGATGGTATCTACACATGATTGGTCATGATCATGTGATGGTTGGATTTGATTTCATTACTTGAGCACTTCAAATGGTTATGTTATTTTAACTTCCACTTATTGAATAATAGGCACACTCTTGAATACCTTGCAAATATGATATTATGGACCTTGGTGACTTTTGCAAAGGTAACAATGATGAACTATGATTAATTTGGTTTTTTGGCTAGGAATTACAAACCAAGTGTTGACCCCACCGGTTTCATGAACAATCATGGGCAGCCTTGAATGATTTCATGTCTACATTGTATCCCACATGTTTACCTTGGGATATGCTACACTAAGGTATGGAGTCTAAGTGGCCCATATGACAACCTTTATAAACTTGTATTAGTGTTATTGAGTACACCACCCCTTGCGCATTTACATTGCTTACAATGACATTGTTGATTGATCTTTGGAACCATCTCTAACCTCTAATTTGATCTGACGATTAGTGATTTTTTGATAAACTTCAAGTGGAAAAGCCTTAAGGCTTTGGGATTATTCACTCACTCTTGTAGCAAACTATTGCCTCTTTTCTTAATGAATATTATGAGTGAATCCTCCTCGTCTTGGTGATGATTTTGGTTGTTAGTTGATGAATTATTGGTACTAACTACCTAAGGAAAATATTTAATTTTCTTGTTTGGATGATGGAAGTATTGAGCTTTGTTTAAATGGTCCACTATTTGAATTTCATGGCTCTAGTGCAACTATTGGTCAAATATTTGATGAGATTAGGCATTATCGAGATAATATTGTTCTAGTCTTATTATTAAGCTCAATTTTTTTTGTTCAAAATCAATGGTTTATCATATCTCATATTATTGTTACAAATCTAAATGTTCGAAGGGTTGTTTTGAGCCCAAAGATCAACCTTAATTTATCTCTAAACAATTTGTGTTGAATTTGTTTGATATCCTATTCATAAGAATTTCAAATAATTATAAAAAGAGCTTGGATATAAGTTTCTAAGTATCCAAAATGTATTCATAAGCACCAATTTGATGTCTTCCACATCAATGAAAATAGAGGTTTTTGGTTACAAAACATTGAAATTTAAACAATCAATCTTTTATGAAGTTTTGTACTAAAACTTTTTACAATGATTTTATCGTGGGCTTCCATCTTATTTATCTCTCGAACTACATGTTACTAGAAATTCAATATAATAGATATTGTCTTAAGAAATAAAATATCCTAATTTGAAGATAATACAAATCCCTAAGTTATGGTTTATAGCATAAGATTTGATCTTCTCTCTGTTAGATGACGATCTTAGCATTCCTTATAGCACATCCATGGTATTTGATTTCTCCTTTTTATCCTTATCTAACGAGAGCTTGGTTCTTGTGAGCATTAATGTTCGCCTTTAACACTCATAGGAATAAGTTTTTCGGTTTTGCATGCATGTAAAGAGGTTTTTTTAAGTAGTTGCAACATATATGTAATCCATTGGATTTAGAGAAGTGCTTTTCCTTCATTCTTTTTAGTTGTGTTACACATGTTTATGAGGAATGCTTAATGAAGAATGTGTGTTTATCTGGTAATAGTTGAATACTTCTTACAAATAATTGAAGACAAAAAATGATTGGAAGAGTATTCTTTGTTTTAGATTCCTATTGATGATGGTATGATGTGATTGTTAAAGGCGTATGATGTTCATTTGTTTATTTTTCATCATAATAAGTTGTATTGTGATGAGGAAGTAAACATGGCCAAGCAGATGTTTTTATTGGGATTTAG
This sequence comes from Picea engelmannii, assembly GCA_009831015.1. Lineage (NCBI taxonomy): Eukaryota > Viridiplantae > Streptophyta > Pinopsida > Pinales > Pinaceae > Picea > Picea engelmannii. The sequence goes on along the minus strand of ML854839.1, from coordinate 41,573 downwards.
GTAATGTTTGGTGAGATGGGGTGAGGAAGAGCGTTTGATTCTTCATGCATAATGATGTTGATACCAAGGATTTTTCCCATCTAGCCTAAAAGTGTTACTTGCATATTGGAAACCAACTTGATTTCTATCAGCCTCAACCCACATTTAATCATAACACTCTTGCACATCCTAATATTACTGAGATGCCTAAAGTTATACATAATATTCTTGTTCAAAATGAGAATCCAAGTTGGGAGTTTAACCATCATCATCCTCTTGTACATAATGATGTATGGGGTCATGACTTATCTCCTAATCCTCTTCGGAAACGTGGTTGGGGGGATATGTCTAATGATAATCCTAGTAATTTGTGTATTGATTCTAATATGACTCCCTTCATCTGAAAGATGCATACATGATTCCTTCTCTTGATGTCTTATATCATGTTATTATTGTTGTTAATATTTCTCATATTGTTAAACTTCCTCTCGAGAATCAACTTTATATTATTAGTACTAAAGTTGTTCATAATGATATTGATGCTAATAAATTGTCCCCCAATGACCAACTTATTATTGTGGTTGTGAATCTAAAAGTAGTGTTGCTATGCGTGTTTTTCTTGAGTAGATACCAGATTCTTATTCCTTACCAGTTGAAAGTCTACTTTCTAAAGTTATTGTAAATGATCTATAGTTAATGAAATCTTTCCTTCTCAAAAGATAAATAAGTCAATACCCCTTTTGATGTTTACATCTTGAGTTTGTGTCTTATCCTCTCACTTATCTTATTGTCAAAGATGTTGTGCTTGTTCCTCGTTATCTTCTACTTATGCTTAAGCTTGAAAAACCTTACGAACAAATTACTCTAGTGAAAGCTAAGCTTGAATGAATGAGGATCCACTTGTAAATTCATTTTTTTTATAAATAAGGGAGGAAAAGTATGACTATTGATGAATAACCTTGATTTTCTATGGATATTGAGGGTAAAAATTTTAGTTTTGTGAATGGACTATTTATATATTTCTTGTAGTGATTGTTGGTATTGGTTTATGTCTTACTTCCTAAGGTAGTGATGGTTTAATTAATCTTTCTGCATGTCTATATGTGTGTGTATGTATGCATGTATGTATGTGTGTGCATGTGTGTGTGTGTGTGTACTACAAGAAATATATAAATGGTCTATTCACAAAACTGAAATGTTTACCCCCAATATCCACACACACACATATACATGCATACATGTGTGTGTGTGTGTGTGTGTGTGTGTGTGTAAAAACACACACATGTATGTATGTATATATACAACTTGAGTGAGCCTAATGTTTAAGAACATGTGTTTCCTCCTAAGAGGTCACAAGTTCAAGTTCAGAGGGGGGAAGGGCAGGGTATATATACCTCTATAGACTTTAGCAGTCAAATTGTTGTGCGGAGGGGGTCCCTTGTCCCACAAACAAGGGGCTCTCATACACCAATTTGATGTATGCCTTGGTCATGACCCTAAAATTAGATTATTATTATTATTATTGTGTGTGTAGAAAAATAGGTTGACATTATAAAAATCATCGAGATTTTATTAGGTTTTGTTGGCTCCTTTGTTTTTAGAAGAGACAGGATGATGTTGACTCTACAAACAACGAGATATGCATGACGCCACCTAGATCTAGATGCAATTAGCAAAAGTAAAGGAATATATATATTGCAAAAGACGAGAGCCAAATAATTCAGAGGGGATTGTCAGTTTCAAGGAGCCCACCGAAAGAAGACTACATAACACTAAAGACCAAAGAAATAGTTGAATACCAGATTGTCTTTACTTCTAGCAATTAGATAATGGCCTAAACGAACCCTAATGTCTAAGAATTCAAGTGTAAAATGTAAAGGCTTCGACCTATAATGGGTTGGAGTTAGATGGATCATTTAAAGTCTCATGAGCACTAATATGTTATGATGTTACTATATATGGTAAATATGAATGAAATGGTATCCTCACTTCAAAATTTGCATATCATGTTAGTGGAATATGATTATGTCATTTATTTCATTGTATTGTATTTGTCCATAGTCATTTCGGTTAGTTTATTGCAATGGATAGTTGTGTTTATGTTATAAATTTATGAAAGTTGAAATATAATTATAAGGGTAAATATCTAGGTGGGATAGCTAGAGTGGTTGAGTGCTTTGAGCTCAAAGTAGGAGGTCTCAGGGTCAATCCCAACACCTTCTCATGAGAATAGACTTTATATTATTAGGATAGAAGTTGTTCATGATGATATTGATGCTAATGATTTGCCTCCTAATGACCAACTTATTGTTGTTACTATTTATGAATCCTAAAATTAGTGTTGTTATATGTGATTTTGATACTTGCAGATTCTTATTCCCCGCCACCTGAAAGTCCACTTTCTAGCTATTGTATATGATCTAGTAGTTTATGAAGTCCTTTCCTTCTCAAAGACTAAATAAGTGAATAACTAGTTTAATGTTTTACATCCTAAGATTGTGTATTATCCTCTCACTTATTTGATTGTCAAAGATGCTCTTGAAATGCTAACTTACTCATGTTTCGATCTTGTTCCTCATTCTTCTTTACTTATGTCTAGGATTGAAAAAATTGATCAACAGATTATTCTAGTGCAAGTTAGGCTCGAAATAAATAAGCATCCACTTACATATTCGACTTTTTACAAAGAATGGAGGAAAATTATGACTATTGATGAATAACCCTGATTTGTTATGGATATCTCAGATTAAAATTTCAATTTTGTAAATGGACTATTTATATATTTCTTGCAATGATTGTTGGTATTGGTTTATGTCTTACTTCCTAAGGTAGAGATGGTATAATTATTCTTTGTGCATGTCTATTGTGATGCAAATACAAACAATTATTTTTCCATGGTTGATATAAGCAACAAACATGGAAAACTTTAAGGATCCAAACTTATATGAAAGTGTAGTAACCTTGGTGAATCTTACAAATTCTTAAAATTCCAACTATAAATTGTTTGGAGATATTTTTGTAAAAATATTTAGATTAATAAGGGTTTTATATAGTTTCCTACAAATTGTTTAGCGATGTTTTTATAAATAAATATATATATATATATATATATATATATATATATAAGAGTTTTATATAGTTTATAGAAAATTTTGGCATTTCTTTTAGTCAAATAATATTATTCTGTAAAATTTGGGGGAATCATTTTTGGAAAAAAAATGGAAATTGATGAAGAATTTTTTGAAACAAAAAAAAAGGAAAATTAGCCCAATGGTGAATTTAGTCCCTAAATTTTCCCTTGTAGCAAAACAAGTTTCCTTAGTTATATCATTGAAATTTCATTGGTTTTTGTTGGCCCCTTTGTTTTTTGAAGAGACACGGTGGCATTGACTCTACAAAAAACACAATTTGTGTGACACCACTGAGATTTAGATGAACATGGTAAAAAGTAAAGGAATGTAGAGATCAGAAAAGGAAGGAGCTAGAGAATAAGGAAGAGATCCCTGGTTTTGAGTAGCCCACTCAAAGAAGATTGCAAAACAATAAAGACCAAAGAAACAATCACCTACTAGATTGTATTTAATGCACTGGCAATAAGGAACCCCAACTTCCAAGAAATCAAGTATAAATTGAAAGGATTAGGCCTATAAAGGGTTGGAATTAGAGAGATAGAGAGAGTTAATGAGATCATATAGACTTTGTGTTCTATAATGAGTTGTGACTCCCATTCACAACAATATGTTTTGATGTTATTGTTTATAGTAAATATGAATGAAATTCTACGACCACTACAAAAAAAATTGGGAAAAAGGTACCTTTGACTATTATGATATTATATGTACAAAAAGGAAAAAAAAGTAGTGGGCCACCTAGGTGTCCTCCACGAGCAAAGAAAAAATCAACATAATCATGGGCTAGTGATAGCCAAAACACCCAAGTGTTAGAGTAAAAAAAGAGACTGTATTATACCAAAACACCCATAGAATATCAAAGTTCTCACCCTTTGCAATACAAAAACCATATCATCGTATAAAAAAAAACATTAAACATTAACCCTAGCCACTCGGGTTTGGGGGGGCTCATCATGATCATCCAAGTTTGGACCCCACTGAGTAACTAGCTAGCCAACCTCCATGGGTTGCACAATGTCCCATTCATCAATATCCTCTTGGGGCCTAGGCCCCTCCAATATTATAAGATCCAAGGTTGGAAATTCTTTGTCCACATGCTAAGGTGGGGAAATATAGAGGCTACACACATGCTTATGGTGCTCCTGGATAATTCTACCATCTTGGTGCTAAGGTCTATGTATCAAAGAACCTGTAGAGGCAAGTCTGGATGGTGCATGAGAAAGAGAAGGCTCTAGTCCAAAAGGTATGTGACTCATGAGCAAGGGGCCCCTTTGTGAATAATCCAAACAATGTTGTAGGTGTTCCATCTCCAAGGGCACCTTGTGTGACTTCATCTTAATTTGCAAGGACATGTTGGCACAGATTAGACTACCAACATACCAAGAGAAGCTTTATGTGACAAAAGGATTAAATAGACCAGCGTTCCTCTTTTTCCATAGCTAAAATAAAACTTCTCTAATAACCGTCCAATCATAATGGAAATCCAAAACCTAGTGTAGTTTATTTCCAATCAAGGTAACTTACCAAGATGGATAAGTAGGGTGGTATTGTTGGGATAGAGACTCCACCCATGCCTAGGCATATTTGTCTAGTAGAAAAAACTGAAACAAATGCTTCAAGGTTTTAGTATGTCTGCAATGAGGACATAGTGGGTTATGAATTTCTATGAAAATGTTGTTTTTTAGGTTCTAAAACAAGCTTCTAGATACTGTGAACCTTGAAAATCTAGGTTTATCTATTTAGAATTCAATCTATGGAGCTTAATTAAATGACCCTCTATGGATGGATTTGAGCAAAGCCACTTATAACCATGAAAAACCTGTATTTCATGAAAGTTATGGCCTTTTCCCACTTTCAATCTCTCCACCAAGATTTGGGTGTAGGGAGGCCAAGCTTCATAGCACAATGGTTGGGAATAAAATTCTATATACACTCCATAACAATCTTATCTAAGTTGTCTAGCTAGAAATTGAGCTTCAAATCAGGCTAGGGAATATAGGTTCAAGTTTAAGAAACCACCAAATAATTCGCCACACAAATCCCTTCCAATATAAAATATGATCCAAGAACCAAGTAGATCCAGCCAATGGATTTCCATCTACACAAATAAGTAGAGGTCATCAAAGACAATGGGAGTTTAATGAAAGACCCATTAAAAGAGTGGGTTCCTTCCAAGACAAAAAATTCTTAATGGCCTCCAACCCTTCCAAATGCCATGAATCACAAAAAAAACTTGGATTTTGACTAAAGTAGGAGTGTCTAATAAAGTTTCCAAGGGAATCCCCTTTAGGAAATATTTTTCCTAGGGATACCCTTGTCCATGCCCAAAACCTAAGAACAACCTTCCAAGCCTCCTTTCCATCAACAACTCTAATGATCATTTGACACAAAAGGCATGGTATTGGAGCCAAGTTTTAATAATACATAGTTCCCCATATTACTTTGGGGTACAACACAACTTTTAGTTTACTCGATGAAAACCATTGCTTTGATTTACTTAGCCTATATAAAGGAGCGAATGGTTTTTTTCCAGATGAGAATGGGTCTCAAATGAAGGCATCCAACAAGAGGAGTAACTTATATGAATGATTGTCGAGATTTTGATGTAGATCTAGAATTTGCAAACTAGTGCCAAAGGCTTGGTGATCATTATCAACCTTCTTTTCAACCCATTGGACTACAACTTCCTAGAGGTCCCTTAGGGATGTTTCCATGGGGTCTTCACTCCATGAACCTATGACATAGCACATGCATTCATGGGATATTAAAGAATACCCCTAATTCCACTAGATATTAATAAATACCTCCCAAAATCTTTTTGTTCAACCCCCCTCCCAATACATCTTTCCAATATACAAAACCCTATTTTTACTAGATAGCCCTTTTTATACCATCTAATATATATAACCCCCTCATCCCTCGCATCCCCCTCCAATACCTACAATATATTGACTTTATTTTTCACAAGTTCAAAACCCCCTTTATGAATGAACGTGATAAGATATTGGTCAACAAGGTGAATCCCCCATGGATGTTTCAAAGGCGAAAGGGATATCTAAGAACTTGAAAAGTTTCCTTTATATAATCCAAGTCCAATTTTCGTCAAAGAGCCCAACAAGAATTGGCCTCTAGATTTACCGATAGCATTGCATACTGGCCCATTGAATATTTGATCTCAAAGCAATGAAAAAAGCATATAGAAATTCTATAGTGTTGACCTAATATGTTTGATATTTAGGAATGGTAAAAAACTAGCAAAGTGCCCATTACTTAGTTTTCCAGCATCAGGTTTTGATAGAGGAATTCCCTGCACCATACCTAGACTAACCTTGTTGCTAAACAAATAGCCCAAAGCTTCAATAACCAGGATGTGGAGGGATGGGCCTAAACGACAACCTTGTATGATAGAGTGAAACATGAAAACCACTTTAGATTTTCCATGATTGATAGAGAGATAAGTAGAGGAATTAAAAAAAATAGTTTACACACTATGAATAAAGTAAGGCCCAAAACCTAGATCATCCAACATAGCCAAAATGAAAGGGCACTCATCCTTGTCATAGGATTTTTCAAAGTCAATTTTAATAAATGTCACATCAAGTCCAAATTATTGAGCCCACTCCATACCCTCCCAAACAAAAATGATGTTGTCTAGAATATAATGTCATTTGATGAAGCTTGTTTTTCTAGGTTGAATAATCTTCACAACATGTACGTGGTCCTTAAAGTTAAATGCCTTGTCTAGAATTTTGTAGAATATGTTAAGTGAGGTAATGGGTCTCTAGATCGTAATGAGATATGGGTCACCAACCTTGGGGATGAATTTAATGAGAAACTGATTTAATGTGGTCCCCAATGATTGAGGCGCAAGAGCTTGTTGGTAGACTTTCAATAGGTCTGATCCCACAAACAAGGAAGTGGCTTTGTAAAATTCATAAGGAAATCCATCTAATCCATATGTTTTTCCATTTTCCATCTCATGTAGGGAAACTTTGAGCTTATCAAGTGATAATGCCACATCATAAGCTTGTCGTTGATCTTTTGAAACTTTATAGGGACTAAGGTAGAGACCTACCTGTATTTATTTAATAGGAATACATGCTTGAAAGATCATTATGTAGTGCTCAAAAAACTCAGTTTCAATGGACTCAATATTGGTGATGTGGCCGTGAGACTTTTTTAGTGTCAATATGCTTTCACTCATCTATTTGGACACTAGATCTTTGAAGAAGGATTTAGTGGGTTAGCCACCTATTTTGATCCAATGGAGTCGTGCATGAATTTGGGCAAATTTTTATTGGTGTACATCACCCACTTAGAGAACAAGGAAGATCCTTCTACAATCCTTCTAGTTCTTCCCACATGACCTTCTTACATTGCCTTTGAATTCTAGCTATTTGTCAGTTGTAGGCCCTTAGAATACCATTGTGTGTGAAATAACATCTTCCCACCAAAGGATATTTCCTATGACTCCATGTGGTTGAGGTACCAAGGTCCAAATTCCACATGGTACAGATGAATGCAAGGTAGCCATGATTATGGAGATGAGATGCATTGAGCATGTATAAAGTTCTTGGCAACTGCATTTTTTCTGCAACCATGAAATAGAGAACCAAATTAGATGATGGTCAAAAAGTGAGGTCGTGGAAACCACACACACTGATCATCTTCCATTCACATCAAAACATAATGAATCCTGCTCAATCAAAAGGGCTTTGTCCAACTATTGATACATTTTTTTAGGACATTTGATAAAGTTGGTCCAGGTACTAAGCCTTTGCATATTCATGTGTGTGGTTTTAATTGGGATAACACGACTTGTAGAAGGGTTTAAGAGCCATCAATGATTTTTTTTCTCACTAGGGAAAAAGTGGACTAGAAATAATCCCTCTTTATCTTCATAAAATTCCACCATGTTTAAATATCCACATAGAAGCCACAACACGTCAGGAATTTCTTTAGCTATCCAATGCCAAAAGGCCACCCTTTCTCTAGAATTATTACAAACATATAGATTGGCTATTCTCAAGAGATAACTATTTAAATTAAGCATAATCCAAACTATCCATTACAAGGTGTTAAGAACCAAATATCAATTTAGCATAGAAAAACCTCAGAATAAGTACTCAA
>ML854839.1:0-24227 GCA_009831015.1 Picea engelmannii | reverse complement strand
CCAAGACCTTTGATGACTCTTGACATTCATCTATGACTCTTCATATTTATCCTAGCTTGATATTTACAAATATATTTACATTGTACTTCAATCCCTAAGGATTAGGTATCTAACACCCTCACTACTATTATTACCTATTTATGAGTAATGCACAAAAAGGTGGATATGATTCAAGAATAATCAAATATTTTGACTAAAGCATTGAATTTTCTTAACAAAGACACCAAGGAGTAAGAGGATAAAATTGAGATTAATAATTGTGAGTTGGAATTATTTTCATTTTGTGAAGTTAGTGAAGCATTGAGGGAAGACCTCGATGAAGAAAACAAGGAGGATTTCCAACCACCTACTACAATTTCCTTTCCAAGACAAATTTTCAAACCTTGGGAAGAGTTACAGTTCAAGAGGAACAAACATGGCTTAGGGTTTGAAAGAATGATTTTTAATTCTTTCATGTTCCTAATTACTCCAAACTTATTACATTTGTGAGTGTAGGTTTTCTTAATGATGATTTATATACATTTGATGATGTAATTAGGAAGAAAAAACTTGAGAATAAGGATGATGATAATAATATAGTTGATGATGATAAGTTGGGTGATGATGAAGAATTTGGTGAATTTCCTAAACAATTCCAATGATTTCATTAATTGACCATAAGGATTTGCATTGTTTTAATCTTAAAAATACAATATATAGGATCCTGTGACATCCAAAAAAACCCTAATCCATTGACCCAGATTAGATTACAACCTTAATTCATTAACTAAAATTAGAAAACCATGGGATGAAATACCATGTGCCACTAAACCACCAAATTTGAAAAACCACCCCTACCAAAGGTGAAAGGCCACCAAAACATTTGGAGAATAAAACCCCCCCAAAAAAAATCTAGGGGCTCTACCCTTGAAACCCCTACTAAGGGGACCCAAAGTCGTGCAAAGAATATAACACATACCCAAAATTCTCCCACCTTTTGTTTTATTTGCATACAAGGATCACGGGATTTCATGATCAACAATGTATGGTAGAAATTCCCATTGATTCTCTACATCAAGAGAACTTCTTAGTGCTCATAGACTTTGTTAATGAATCTGCAACAGTCTTCAAAATGTCCACCTTCACCACCATAACCTTCTTCTCTTCAACCATGTATCTGAAAAAAATGATATTGAACATCAATATGATTTGTCTTATAATGATAAGCTAGGTTCCTCACAAAAATATTGCACTCTGGCTATCACAATCTATACTTACAACTTGCTATACCAATCCAATACCTGAGCACAATATATGTAATCATATTGCTTACTTTCTTGCATAAAGGGCTACAATGTATTCAGATTATGTAGTTGAGAGTGCCACTACAGACTGTCTTTTTCTCATCCAATTGATTTCTCCTCCAAAGAGGTTAAACACATACCCACTTGTAGATCTTCTACAATCCAAATATCCAACCTAATCTACATCAACAAATCCATGTATGTCCAACACTCCTTCCAATCCTAGTCTTCCTTGGTAACATAACCCATAAGTAGTAGTGCCACGCAAATACCTGAAAACCCTCTTTACTGATGCTTAATGCTCCTTCCTTGGTTTTGACATATGCCTACTCAAAACTCCCATTGCATGTGCAATGTTTAGTCTAGTACATACCATTGCATACATCAAATTGCCAACTTCACTAGCATACGAAACATGGGACATGTCCTCTTCCTCTTACCTTGTCTTCAGAGACTGATATGCAGATAACGTTACACCTACATGAATAGGGACCTTGACAAATTTACATTCCTACATATTAAACTCCACAATATTAACTCAACATATTTTCTCTGGTTCAACTAGAGTTTCTTGTTTGCCCGATTTCTTTAATTTCCATGCCTAAAATAAAATTTGTAGCACCAAGATATTTCATGTCAAATTTAGAGGACAACTGAGTTTGCACCAAATAAATAAGATGACAACTATGTTTGCACCAAATAAATAAGATGATCACCTATTAATTTCAAATACACACAGTGATCGGCTTTGCTTCTTGTGAATATAGGTCCCAATATATAAGTATCAATTTTTTGATACCACATCCTTGGTGATTGTTTTAACCCATACATAGACTTTTTCAGTATGCATACTAGCTCTTTCTTTCCCTTCAATATAAATCCTTTCGGATGCTTCATGTAGATTTCTTCTTCCAGATCCCTATGTAGGAATGTTTTATTCATATCCATTTGTTCTAGTTCAAAATCAAAAGAAACAACAACAGATAAAATAAATCTAATAGAAGTTAACTTGGAAACAAAAGAAAAAATTTAACTAAAGTCAATTCCCTCTACCTCAGAATAACCTATTGCTACTAATTGAGCTTTGTATTTCTCCACTTTTCCTTCTACATTCAACTCCTTCTTAAACACCCATTTGTTTCCAATGGGATTTCTTCAAGTCGACAACTCCACTAGATCCCAAGCCTCATTCTTGTCGAAGGCTTCCATTTCTTCAACCATGGAGCATTTTTGGAGCATTTTGGAGTTGAAGATTAAAGAGCCAGGTTTTCAAGCCTGAAGAGTGAACTAATGTGTGACTTGCATTGTAATAGCAATATTTTACTGTTGTTTTCCTAGTAGTGAGTTCCCTTGAGTTCCCAACAAAGAAATTATTGGTTACATGTGCCAATGAGACCCTGATAAACGAATGGGATGCTTGATGGACTGAGAGTAGTGAAGGGGTACATTTCTTGGGTTGGGCAGGTCAAGAGGAAGAAAATTGGAGGAAATTGAGGATAGTTGTAGGAGAATACCAATGGGTTGTGGGATATTGAATTGTGAGTGGACTATGAGAGGAACCCTCCTCTTGTGGATTCCTAGCCCCAACTTGGGGGTGATTTGTTGTTGAGTTTTGGAACAACAAGTCTATGGTTTCTTGGAACATCCTTCCCAAGTAGTTGGTTGTACAAATGTTTTAAAAGATAGGTGTTTATCTATTTTCTAAGTTTTCTTATGAGTTTTTTTGTTGTGTTTTTACCCTACGCATGAGAATGGTTTTTATGTGTTGTTGTAGATGATTATATGGCTGCATTGTGTTCATTTAGAATGTTATAGATGCATTTGATTATGGGTATCTGAATCTATTTAAATATTTGTTTAATCTATAGCTGGTAACCTACAAGAATTAATTATCATAAGAAATTTTTGAATTTATGGGTATTTTCCACAAGTAATGTTCCTCAGTTAAGCTGGGGGACGTTGCAACCTAGAATTCATGTCCCAACCCAGCACCACTGAGCATGCTCCTTGGCATTTCCATCAACTTATGGTTCATCCTTTCTACAACTCCATTCTGTTGAGGTGTGTATGGAGTAGTCTTCTACCTTCCTATACTGCATTTCTTAAAAAATTCCTCGAAGTCATTCCCGCAAAATGCTCTAGCATTATCCATCCTCAACACCTTAATTTTCTTCTTTGTCTGATTTTCCACAAGAGCCTTAAAGTCTTTAAATTTTTCAAAGACTTCAGATTTCTTCCTGAGGAAATAAATTCATGCATTCCTCGATAAGTCATATATAAATGAAACATAGTACACATATTTACCTAGTGATGGAATCATCACAGGTCCAAACACATCATTTTGCACCAACTGTAAAATTCCCCATACCCTTGTAGCACCAACGAAGAATCTTACCTGATTCTACTTCCCATACAAGCAATGTTCACATAAATCAAGATCCAAAGAGAAATTCGACATACCTTCAACCCTTTACCATGTAGTACTTGAAGCCCCTTCTCTTTGATATGCAACAACATAGTCTTTTCTCTAGAGACTGCGAGAGTTTTTCCTTCTTTAGGTCCAATCTCAAGAACAATAGAATTGTTGCACCCATCATTAATAGTGCTTCCTAGCATTTTATACAGAGTTCCAATTCAAACTCCCCTCAACAACACCATTGCTCCTTGAACCATCTTGTAGGTTTCCTTTTCGAACATTGTTTTTACAACTGCATCGCCCATATTGCTTACAAAAAATAAATTCCTAGCCAATCCTGGGATGTGCAGAACACCAAGAAGTTTTCTAATCCTACCATCCATGAGATTCAACTTAACGTTTCCTCATCCTACTATTTTGGTTGTCGAGTCATCTCCTATAAAAACATCACCCCCATCATACCTTTCATACTTGCAAAACCACTCCCTGGGAGGATTCATATGAAAGGATGCACCTGGGTTGACCATCCATGCCTCATGATTTATTTGTGTGCTTGAAGAAGCCAAGTACACATCCACTCCTTCATATGCTCGAGTTTTTTCTTATGTAGAAGGGGAATCATCAGATCCCTTCCCTCTGTCAACACTTTTGGATCTACATTGTTTCTTGTAATGCCCTTCTATTCCACATCTCTGGCATAGCTTTACACATTTTCCTGGAGATTTAGATCCTCTATATTTAGATCTCCCACTTGAGGGCTTATTTTTATTTATTTCCTGGGAGCATCCTCTTACAAATAAGGTATATGTGCTCTGGCTTTCCATGTTTTTATGCCTTGTCTCCTCCAACAATAAGGATGAGACAACATCATCAAAACTTAAAGTAATTGCATTAATTCCTATGGCCACAATCATACTATCCAACGAGTCTAGTAAAGAGCACAAAAAAATGATACACTTATCTTCATCATAAATATTAATATCAACATAAAATAACCGACTTAACATAGTATTGAAGGTGTTCAGATGCTTTGTTATTGAGTCTCCATATTTCATCCTTGGGTTGTACAACTTATTCTGTAGGAAAATTTTGTTTACTAGGGACTTAGATTGATACAAAGCCCCTAACTTATTCCACAATTCCTTGGTTGTAGCTTCCCTGACACATTCAATAATACTCAATCTGAGAGACACAACTAGATTGTGCTCTTTTTCTTCCAATCCAACTTTGTGTAGTCTTTTGTTGACATTCTCGTAGCTTCAATACCTAGAACTACATCGACCCATTGATCTTTTTCTACCAAAGGATCTTCCATCTTGAGCTTCCACAACTCAAAACTTTCCCATTTAAATTGTTTTATCTCTATTTCTAAATTGCTTACCACTTCTTTTCACCACAAGAATCGATATTCCAGAGCTCCCATCGTAATGAGGTTTATCATAGACCCAAGAAAATCCCTTAGCCACAAAGGAATCCCCCTAAAGCCAATAATTTCTATGATACCAAAACTAAGTTTTAAAATTTTTACGTTATTGCAATGCACACACATAGATTCTTAACACGGAAAAGAAAATAATTGCAATCACACATATACATAAATATTTACCCTGGAAACCCAACCACGAAAACCAACAACCTGTTTTATAGCCACACCTCTGATTCTATTCATCATACAACTTCATTGTTTACAATACAATATATAGGATCTTATGAAATCCAAAAAAACCCTAATCCATTGATCCAGATTAGATTACAACCTTAATTCCTTGACCATAATTAGAAAACCATGGGCTGAAATACCATGTGCCACTAAACCACCAAAGGTGAAAAACCACCCCCACCAAAGGTGAAAGACCACCCAAAATTTTGACAAATAAACCCCCCCAAAAAAATTTAGGGGATTTTCCCCTAAAACCCCTAATAGCGGGACCCACAATCATGCAAAGAATATGACACATACACAACAATTTGTGGGAAGACAAACAACCTTTTAGAAAAGAATCAAAAGTGAAAGAAGGTTCATTTGAAATAGGTACATTTTGGATGATTAATTACTTGGTGCTAGAATCTGGAAGTCAAGTTATTGATGTGACCTTATCTCTGAGTTCATACACAAGTGAAAACATGTTTGATTGAATTGGTTTCTACATGAGATTGACATTTATTTTTTTAGTGACCAAATTGACAGCTTTGGGCATGAAATAGGCTCAATTGAGGTAGTCTTTTGAGTTGAATATCGAGTCTTCAAACTCTGCTTAAAGGCATTTCCATTTTTAGGGGGGTACATTGATGTTATTGATTTATAGGTCCCATGACTTCTCACCTTTCAATTGATTGGGGGGAAGATGTTGATGATGAATATCAAACTTGGGATAAATTGGACTAAGTTTATATAATGCCATAGGCATGTAAAATACTAGGACTTCCTGGGCGGTCACCCATCCCAGTACTACTCTAGCTTGAGTGTGCTTAACTGTAGAATTCTAATGGGATCTAGTGCATTAATGCTATGCTATAGGCATGTACATAAAACCACTAGGAAATCATTACATGATGTTTGTAATTAACAAATGAAGATGACATTAAATTCCATTCCCCGTCAAAAGGGTGAATATCATGGTTTATCAAAACCACAGGCTCAATATTGTGATTCAGTGAAAAAGGTGGATGGACACCAAGATCCATCTGGATCATTCCTCCCCCCTTAGGAAGCAATGGTCCCCATTGCATCAAGTTCCCTTGGAAGATGGGGAGACTTCCGCTAAATCTGAAGCTTGGTGCGTAGCTTGCCTTGCTAAAGAAGTTATCATGCTTAGCTTGTTGAAGGTTGTCATGAACCTGTTGTTGGAGGGGTTGGATCCGTTCAACCAATCTAGTTGCATGATATACTTGAGTGTGGGAGGAATCTGTCGGTGAAGATGCAACATGAAGAGTATGAAGGGTTCTATTATAAACTTGCTTGACTGGGAAGTGTGAAGGCACCCCCGTAGGTGCAGCAAGAACATCTTGGTACTCTTCTACAATCTTTTCGATCTGCTTCTACTGGATAGAAATTTCTTGGGCTAAGGTTGCAATGGTTGTAGTGTCCTTTTGTTCACCTTCTGATCTGATCGTGAAGAGGCTAAACTTTGTAGTATGAGAGATTACTCTGTGGCATTGTTTTGGTGGGACAATTATTAGAACTACCTTTGGTATCTGGTATAATTGACCCCCCAGAGTAACAATGACGACACGGGGTCGAGACTCATAAACGCCTCCACATATATGGTTGGCCTAATAGAACATCACAAACTTCCAGTGGGGAAACATCACACCATATCTCATCTTTGAAGGGCTTGATGCCGTAGGACAGGTGACATTGTTAGCTAACACGAAGATCTTGACCCTGGCGAAGCCACCCGGTGTTGTATGGTTGCAGGTGTGGTGTTGTTGGAAAATCCAACTTCTTGAAAACCTCTACTTATATGATGTTCTTTTGGATTTTTCTATAACCAATAAAATGTAGTGAGGTCCCCTTCACCCACATTTGTGAATGGAAAGGTCGCTCCCCCTCCTCAGGATACTCTTTTGGTTGGATTGTTGCAGTTGCGATAGTAGAAGTGGGTTCTACATCAATGATTTGTCTCCTTTTATTATTTACTGAATTAGGGTCCAAGTCGAGGTTCATCTCTTTGTCTTTGAGCTCAACCACCAATGACTGTATTGAGCGACATTCATCAGTGTTTTGCCAAGGGATGTTGTGAAACTCACACCACTTTCTAGTGTCTTTGTTATACTTCTTGTTACCCTTCTTTTCCTACATATGGGACTGTATCTCTTGAGGTTTGCCTTCCTTGCTCTCTCCATGCTTCTCCCACTTACTCTACTACTTGAATTTCTGCTCAATTTTGACTGCATATCGGTAAGCAACTCCCATTGAGCAGATGTCCAAGAAATCCATCTTTGTTTGGATGTACCTGTGTAGACCACTACGGTACTTCAAAACTAGGTGTCGCTCGGAGTATTTGATACCCAACTTTGAGTGAAAGGTATGAAATATGTTGGTGTACTCTAGCACCGTCTGGTCTCTTTTCTGATGCAGAGTTGTCCATCTCATGTATTGTTCATCATAGTTTCTGACATGGTATAACTCCTCCTTTAGGGAATCTACAAAGGCCACCTAAGTGGGTTCTCTCCCAATTAGTGTATATTCATTTGTGGTGTACCTCTCCCAGTAACCTTCCCACCAAGCTCTGACATGGGGAAGGGATTTAAGGAGTGTGAAGGTGATCTTTTCACTGTTGAATTTTTTTTGGACAGAGTAATAACCTTCCAGCAAATTCAACCATTTTTCTAGAGCATTTGCATCTATCTGGCCTTCAAATAAGGGGATATAAAAATTGATTTGTACCTTGAAGGGTGTCGCACTTGAGAAATGGTTTCTTGTTGAAGATGCCTCGGTTGCCGCCATTGGTAGTCTTCGAAGGATCCGAAAGAAGTTCTCCATCATCTCGTTCCTTTGTCACACGAGGGCTTCCTCGAGCAACGTCTTGAAAGGATCTCATGCTCTGTCATCTCTCTTATTCTGCCATGGTTGGTTGCTTGGGCTAGCGAGAGTGGTTGTCCTTAAGAGAAACTAGCTCAAGACCCAAATCTCTATATCCTAACCTCATCAGGGACCTACTCTGAGAAATGACAAGGAGCATACTGCTTTGATACCACTAATATGGATTATTTTGAGAATGACATGACATTAAGGCATAAATGTAATTGAGATATAACAATGAAATACACAAAAATATAGAAGAGAACACAGAAATACAATGAAACCCAACTTCTATTACTAAATAAGATAGAAAAACAATGCAGAACATAAACTGGAAAAATGGGGTAGCTTATCTCTAAAAGGAAAGAGATGTTGGCTACGCCTCATTCAAAAGAAGCTTTACATCACACTCCATTGCATGCTTAAAGGGCCTTCTTCACCTCAATTATATATGAGAGAGTGAGAGGAGAACAATTCCTATGATGCATGTGGGATAAATTGGACTAAGATTATAAAATGACATAGACATGTAAAATACTAGGACTTCCCAGGCAGTCGCCCATCCCAGTACTAATCTAGCCTAAGTGTGCTTAACTACATAGTTCTAATGGGATTGAGTGCATTAATGCTATGATATAGGGATGTACATAAAACCATTAGGAAATCATTACATGATGTCTATAATTAACAAATGAAGATGACATTACATTCCATTCCCCATCAAAAGGGTGAATATCATGGTTTATCAAAACCACAGGCTCAAGATGGTGATTCGGTGAAAAAGGTGGATGGCCACCGAGATCCATCTGGATCAATGTATTTTTGAATAAATGTTCTTAACATAATTATTACGTTTGTTGGAGTGAGTGATAACAATAATCGATTTGGCAAAGACTAGATTTCCCTTCCTACAATTAGTTAGAATTTCCTTTCATGCAAGTTAGAATTCCTTTCATGCAAGTTAGAATTCATGTCATGCAATTTCAATTACATTCAACTGGGGTCACAACACATTGCTTCCAGTCCGGTTGAATTAGCTTATTTTTCTTTCGTTTCTTGCAATTTCAATTACACTCAACTGGAGTCACAACACATTGCTTCCAATTCGATTGAATTAGCTTAGCATGTTTTCCATTTCTTGTAATTCCATTTAGTTGGGAGTCACAACACATCACTTCCAAGCCCAACTGAGGTAGTTTTCTTTCCTTTCAGCATGTGTGGATTTTATCTCCTACTGTTTATAGAACCTTGCCAAAATTTGTGAATTGTCTATACTCTCTTGGAAAAAGAAATCATTGATACTACAACTACACAAAAAAACATTGTAAGAATAGAGTGCAGCCTGCATATACAGTGCACGGTAACTCGCAAGTTCCATACAAACCTTCGATTGATAATTAAATGCACAATCTCTCTAACTGTCTTTCTAATAAATTAGAAAGGTGATTAAAAAGCTCGTCAATATGCATGGATGGTTTTTGAGGATATTGGCATGAGTGACATTTTGATGGATGGTTTTCCTTTTTGGCATTTGAGTATTCAATCACGTATTTCCAATTTCTGACTTGCATGGTTGTTTTACATTTTTTTATTGAGAGTTTCATTTCAGGATTTGAGGCAACGCCGTCAATTTGCTTGGTTTACTTGTTAGCATTTTTTGGAAAGATTATGATTGAATTATTGTTGAATAATTCACAAGGAATTCCTGTTGAATAATTCACAGGTTTTCCTACATAGGTGTTATAGTATATCAGATTCGGATGCTGATTAAAAAAATTCTATCAGTTGGATTATTGAAAGTTTTTTAATGTTTCATTTTCTAAGAGCATTTTAGTGAACACATTTGTTCACTTGATAGTATTCAAAGTTCATAGGGATGCTCTTTGAACATAGTAGAATAAAAATTATTCTTCTATATTTTCACTTGGCACATTGGATTGTCTGATATTTTCAGAATTTTGGATGTGTTGGACTTACAACCAAATCACTTCTTATTAAGATTTTGTCTCATCAGTTTTGCATTCACATTGGTGAACACTTACATATTATCTAACTCATTTGTTGCATAGTGAGATTCCCATACTTGATATTTGGCATCCACTTTTGGCCACTTTTGGCCACTTTTTTAGGTGGATCTTCATCAAGACTCATGAGGATTGAAACCATGGGGATCAAGTTGAAGACTTGGAGATGTTACCAAATTTTGCACTAGTCTTTATTACCTGGCTAATACACTTGTACGAACTTATGATTAAGGGGGGATTTTTATCCTTTTGGCTCCTAATCCTAATTCCTTGACCACCTTCATGTGTACCTTAATATATAGTCTTTATCCTAAGTACTTAGTTAAATGTCAGGGTTGAGATTTATTTGGTGGTTATGATTATTGTACATAATTGTGTGAGTACATTGATTGGATTTGGGCTTTTTCTGCCACTTCTTGATTTTTTTTTTCTTTCAGGGTAGATAATGGAAACAACTCAAAGGTGGCTATTTACACTTTGATTGACAATATATGATTATTCCTTGGAGTTATAATAACATCCTAGTTTTTAGGGAACATATTTTAATATTATTATTATTATTATGTAGAAATTTTTACTAAAATAGACACAAACTACATTGAAACAAGAATGGGTGCATGCTCTATATTTTCTAAAGAAAAGGATTATATCCATGCTATTGAACATGTGCAAGACGACGATGGCTAAGTATGGCATTTAAAATTTGATGGTGCTTCTTCTATCGAAGATAATGGTGTTGGTGTTGTGATTTATTATCCAACATGTAACTTACATCAACTTGCATTTTGACTTAATTTTGAATGTACAAATAATTTTTCCAAGTTTGAAACTCTTACTTTAGGATTAGAACATGTTGTATAGTCACGTTGTTAACAATCAATATTTTTTCAAGACTTTGAATTAGTTGTTAATTTTAGTTAAGAGAAAGTACTATCATACCAAGAAAAGTTTGAAAACATATAATTAGTTGATTTATGATTTAACTAACAAATTCTTGTCATTCAATCTAACATATGTGTGTAGGGAGTTGAACATAGTTACATATAGACTTACTTCTTATGCAACGAATTCTAAAAATCTTTTTCTTAAGGATCGTTATGATTTTCCAATTACTTCTCTCTATCATCCCCATCCAACTTAGATAATGAAGAATATTTGCAAGTATTTCAATATGATGAGGATTTTTTTGTTTCTTATCAAATAATAACAATGATTGGCTAGACTCCATTTGGATTAAGGATAATGCATATCCCAAAGGTCTTACGCCTTTAGAAAATATCTTTACCCTGGGTTACTCATGTAAAGGTGGTAGTTGTAATTCTAAATTTTAAAAATGTAATGCAAGAGAAATTGTTTTTGTAAATATAGGCTCAGATGGCAATCCCAAATTCTTGTATACTAGGATTTATTGTATAGAAGTTGAAAAACAAAAGTTTGTAGAATTTTTTACCAAATTGAGAGATATATTTGCTTTGTCTTATAATGATTTATGTGGTTTTGATCTAGGTATTAATAAACATTCCATTCTAATTAAAAGGGATGTTAAGCTTGTTGATAATGTCTTATTAATCTTTCTTTAGAAGCTATAATTCACAAAGATTTAGACAAAATTCTTGAAGCCAAGATTATTTTCCATGTTTTTCAATTTGAATGGGTGTCCAATCTAGTCACTATAATGAAGAAGAACAAATATATTTGATTATGTGTTGATTTTAGGTTATTGAACAAGGTAAGCATAAAGGATAATTTTCCTTTACCTATTATAGACCTAATTTTGTAGCAAGTTATCAGAGATTATATGATGTCTTTGCTTAATGAATTCTCAAGATATAACCGAGTAAAATATAACTCAGGTGATGAATATAAAACTACTTTTACCATACAATGGGACACCTTAGCATACGATTGTATGCCCTTTGGTTTGACTAATGTTAGAGTTACTTTTTCAGAGGGTCGTGCATATTGCATTTGATGATTTGATATGAGTTATAATTAAGGTTTATCTTGATTATTTGATTTCTCATCCTAAGATTCAATAAAAATAATTTCAAACATTTAAGACATGTTTTCTTGTGTTCTAGAAAAGATGGCATTTCCTTGATTCCCCAAAAGTCCATCTTCGATGTTATAACAAGAAAACTCCTTGGTCATATTGTTTCCAACAATATGATTAAAATTAATCTCAAGCACATGTCTGATATTCAAAGGCTGGCTCATCCAGCCTCTAAAAAATTAAATTCAATCCTTTGTGAGAAAAAACAATTTTGCTCGCAGATTTGTTCCCAATTTTCCTAAGATTTTAAATCCTATTTATAATATTTTGAATAGGGATAAAGGCTTTTGTTGGACCAAGGACATTAGAGAAGATTTTAGGGATACAAAATATATTATATCTTCTACTTCTCTCCCTAAACCTTATTTTTCTAGATAATGTACTATTTACACAAATTCCACCGAAGATCCTTCCATGAAAAAGCAATAGTCTAGATGGGCCTAAAAGTAACTACTTGTTGATACAAAAAACATATTTTTTCTCTCATCAAGGCTATTTGTAAATTTAGTCGTTACATATTAGGTAAGAAAATGATAGTACGAGTCATTATGCAAGTGGTTAAACACTTGTTGTCTCAAATCCCACTATAAGGAAAATTAATGAATTCGTTCACAAGGATTCCAGAACATAACTTAGAAATTTCGACTATTAAAACTATTAAAGGGAGGGACTTAGCTCCTCACCTTGCTCAAAATGTTGACCATAAACCTATTTTTGATACGGATGACTTGTATTTATCTTGTTTATTTGCTACACACAATAATGACATTGATTTTGATGTTGTTGATGATTCTTCATATTATGACATTATTTATTATCTACAAAATCAACATTGTCCTCCTCATTTGCGAACAAATCAAAAGTGAAGATTGAGGTTAGAAGTGAGAAAATATGTCATAATCATAATCTATTGTTCTAAAGATATATGCTTTTACATTTTGTTAGGAAATATTCATCCAAGAAAATACTAAATGTCCTTCATTTCAGTTTTTGGAGAAACTTCATTGTGGTGGGAATTTTCAGCGAAAGATACTACTCACAAAATATTATGTACAAGCTATTATTAACCTACTATTTTTAAATATTTCTATCAGTGTGTTAGAAATTGTGATGGGTGTGAACATTCAACTAGAAAGAGCAAAGTTTTGTGATGTTGATGAATCTTCTTGTTCATTTTCTTCCTTTTGCAGAAGGGGTTAGAATTTATTTGTCCTATTAACCCATCCTCGTCATGAAGTCATTTTTATTTTGACTATGAAATATTACTTCACCAAGTGGATTGAAGTTGTTCCATTTAAGAATGAAAAAATGAAACATGATGACATTTCATTTAGAAAATAATATATTTTTCAGGTTTAGGATCATGTTTGAAATCATAAGTGACAATGGCCCCATCTTCATTTTTTCTAAAATATTAATCGTTCATAAAACATATAATATTGTTTCCTCTACTTCTTGGACTTTGTCCTTAAGTATTTGGCTTAGTAGAATCTACAAATAAAAATATCATAAAAATTATTTATAAGATCATATGAAAAACCCCTAAATGGCATATTCAGTCAATATCTATTTTATGGGATGATAGAACTTCGATTAAAATTAGTACAAGAGAAATACCATTTCAATTGGTGTATGGATAAGAAACAATAACTATATATCTAGAAATTTCATCCTTAAAGTTGGATTTCCAAATTAAGGAGTTAGATCAACAAAGACACATTGTTTTGCTTGCTTTGGATGATCAACAAATTTTCTCTTTCCAAAACCCTAAATAGACAAAAATTCAGTTTTTTTTCATTGTCCCAAGCCTTTTTTTAAACACCACCATGTTCTATTGCGTGGTTCGACCCATGAAGATAATAGAAAATGTACAAAGTTTAAAAGTTATGGATAAGGCCTTTTACTATTTCATATGACCTTGAAAATATTGTTTATTCCTTGAAACATGATGAAGAAAACACTATTTTCTCACATAGCTAGTCGTTTCAATTTTAACTTTTCCTTTACATGGACTAAGTTATTCTTAAAAAAAAAAACTAAAAAACAAGTCATAAAAAATTGAAATAGATAAAAATAAAAAAATGTTTGATCATTTTACTTGCTCATTTATTTTGGTTCCAGTTATTCATTCCTTTCTTGTTTTTATAATTTGTTTTCATTGATTTCATTTGTTTCACGTTCTTTTGATTGATCCCACTAAGTTAACCAATCCCTTTATCCAAGAAGGTCATAATCATGTTTCCTGACAAACATGACAATATGCATATATTGATTGATTAAAATGAGCAAGTTATAGCACTATATGCGATGAAAACAAAAGTTCTTGTTCTAAACAATTGAATTTATATGTGTGTAAGTACTAAACAGGGGTTTAACTTCCCTTTCCCACATATTCTTATAATTTTCATGTTTCATCTATATATTTTAATATTTTTTAGAGTTTAGGTAGAGCATTTTTTAAGTGGCTATTGTATTTTTCAATGACACTTTATAAATGTTGTAAATTGTTGCAAATAATGATCTTCCGGCTATTGTATTTTTCAATGACACTTTATAAATGTTGTTCATTGTTGCAAATAATGATCTTCTTACTACACAAACTTACTCATTGTAAAAATTTCTTATCTAATTATAACTCTCAATTTTACAGGAAACTAGAGGTTTCGTAGAAAACTAGAGTTTTCGTAGAAAACTAGAGTTTTTTCACTTACAACTTGATGTAATCAACCCTTCCTGTGAATTTACTATGTGTTGACCACTAAATTACTTAATGTGAATTTGATCGTAAAACTCTACAATTTGTTTTTGAATCGAATACCAAATATGTTTCAAAAATTTAAGTATATTTTAGGAACCCTGAAAAAAAATTGTTAATTTGTGAAAAAATAATGACATTAATATATCTCATTATTCTTATTGTTTCTTCTTCTTAATCGTAGGCTAACATTGGTACTAGCACCTAGTTTGTCTTTGAAATATTGAGAAATTTGTCTTGGTGTAAGAGGATATAACCAGGTTCCTCGATGATTGATGTTGTCAATGCAATTATTGTGATGAGTCAATGCTTTTAACAATATGATGCATTGTGAAGAATAATGGAATGCACTATTGAGGATGTTTCCAATTGTTTCTCAAGCTCTCCACAAATAGGATTTATGCTCTAGTTGTTACCTTTGATCTAGAACCTTTTTTGCCTCCCAAGACACCTCTCATTGGTGTTGTCATGAATATTAGTGTCGATCACTTCTTCTCATGGAATCCACCTCTACAAATCCATCCCTGCATGTGGATCCAAATCTATCTCACAAAGACCTACTAGTGGCCTCACTCAAGACCACACAGTCACCTCTTGCAAGGCAATTTGTAAGAAGGCATCGATCCCATCTCTACTTATACAAAATTCAAAACCCTTATGAAAAGAGTCCATCCTTAGGGAACAAGCCTTAATTGGTAAATTCACTGGGTTGTGGCATAGTCCTATTGAAGTAGATAGATGGATCTCAAAATGTTCCCCCCCTAGGATGTAGGGACAACTCTTCATCTTTGCATGTGGAAAAGGGTTTTCTGTAATCATGTTCACATCAAAAGAAGGTCAATATTTAATATCATGCTCAAGATCCCATTTCATGGGATCACAAGGACTATTTTTGAATCATTGTTCTCTAGATTTTAATTTAGGGTATTTTTAAGGGGTGAATTTTCGCTAATGGATATATTTTTGGCCTTTCTTTTCAAAAATTAAATTTGCCAATTGATAATTTTTTGTTTAAAATTTTACCTAGTTTTTTCTATAATATATGCTTATATTGATAATATTCACCAAAATTTACAAGGATTAATAGTAAATCATGTGTTTTTAGTGGAATGTTAACCTACATTATCAACATGTATGATTTAGTGAAACCAAAATATTCACCTGGGATACTATACTTATATATAACATTTAATTCCTTAAAGTATTCCCTACTTCAATTTAATGGTGTAAATTTCCGCATCAATGACCATATGGGTTTCCCTCCCCCATTTACCATTGATTTTCTAGGACAAAGCTACTCTCAATAATATTGGTGACAACTTTGGGAAGTTCATTGAAGTGGTGGAGCCAAGGGAATGCCAATATTCATGTGTTCATATTTGTGTTGAATCGAGATAGATAAATGTCTCTTAGATGCCATTCTTCTACAATTGGATGAACAAGCTTTCCTCCAATAACTAAAGTATGAAAAACTTCCTTTTAAATGTATTACCTACCATGCATATGGGTATCTTCCTAAGAATTGTAAACACAACACTCTTCCTGCTACTCCAAATCATCCTTGGCCTTAGAGGAACATGGAACAAAGAAATGAAGACAATCAATCTCAATTTAGGGTAGTGACGAGTAAAAAAAATTAGTCTGCACAATCAAAGAATAAAAAAACATACAACATTGACCCCTCTATCTTCAATCGAATTCACCCTCTAGGAGTCTCAGAGGCCTTTGTGGTGGTTGAGGAGGGAGGGGAGCCCTAACCTCAAAAGGGTGCTTCTCAATCCATAAACGCAACAATCCTTGAAACAACAACAAACCTTCAAGCAGAGTAGTACCCCCCTCCAAAAGTGGAGGAATAATGTCGTACTAGTCACCTGATGTTGAACATCAAGATATTTAGACTGCCCAAGTTGAATGAGAATCTAAATTATCGATCATTGCAACAATAATGGAAAAAGATAAAGAAGTATAATGTTAAGGAAATGAGAAAGGGTTAGTACTTAAATCCATACTAAAAAACACCTCCCCACTCCTCACCTCTATTCAACCAAGGAAGGAAATCCAATTGAAAGTGATGGGAAAATAAGGAAACAAGAGACATTTCCTTAGGAATCCAATATTATCTTTCAAGATAAAAGGAGTTCATAGGAGAGAGGCATCTCGTAAACACTCTCTCAAATGCAAAACAATATGGTAACTAATCCAAATCTAATCTACTAGAACAATTATTTTGTCGAATCAAAACGGTATTTTTTTATTATTCACTCTCCATCTCATTCTAGGGAGGAGAGTAGGTTGTACGGACAAAAATCCCTTCTTCTTTTGTACTCTTTGATTGTGTGGATAAAGCCACAACTTTTGACTCAGTACAAATTAATTGTTTTGATTAGAAAACAAAAAGGTGCATTGTGATGGCAATTTCACTTTGGCATAGATGTGAGAATATTGGTTTGTTGGCACAATTAGTACTTCTAGTCTCAAATGGAATTCTTGACACACTAATTAGTTCATGGTGATGATGCATTTTTTGTTCATTTGAACATATCCATAACATTTCATAATTGATGGTTTAAATGAATCATATTCTTTTATGATTATGGAAAAGGTTGGTATGGGATTTAAGGATCTTGTTTTGACATCGATTTTATATTCAAATGGCATAGCTCCTTGATTTTTGACAACTCTAATTTTGTAGTTATGAAGTGGTTTCAACATTGTAATGTAAGAGACACCTCCCCTTCCTAGCATTGATCTATTAAATAGCTTGTGCATTATTTCTTGTGGCATGAATCTCACTCATTGTAATAGTGTGATGACATAAACTTCAAGGTACTTAACTTGAATATCTCGTAGAGTTAGTATTGATGGTATCTACTCATGGTTGTTTGTGAAAATTTGATTGTTGGATTTGATTCTGTACTTGAACACTTCAAATGGTTATGTTATTTCAAATTGTGCTTATACAATAATACACAAACTCTTGATTGTCTTGCAAATGTGATATTATAGACCTTTGTGACTGTTGCAAAGGTAACAATGTTGATCTATTATTCTTGTGGTATGTTGGGAGGTTGGATAGGAATCACAAATCAAGTGTTGACCCCACCAATTTGATGAGACATAATGAGCATCCTTGAAAGATGTCTTATTTTCATTGTATCCCATATGATTGATTACCTTGGGATATGTTAAGTTAAGATATGGAGTTTGAGTGGCCAACATGACAACCTTGAAAAAAACTTATTGGTGTTTTTGAATGCAACACCCCTTGTGCTTTTATCTTGCTTGTGATGAAATTAGTGATTGATGTTGGGAACTATCTCCATCGTATGATTTGATATAATAGTTGGTGATTGTTTGGGAAATTTCAAGTAGAAAAGCCCAAATAACGTAAATTTCATGGTACTTAACTTGCATACCTTACTGAGTTAATGGTGATGGTATCTACACATGATTGGTCATGATCATGTGATGGTTGGATTTGATTTCATTACTTGAGCACTTCAAATGGTTATGTTATTTTAACTTCCACTTATTGAATAATAGGCACACTCTTGAATACCTTGCAAATATGATATTATGGACCTTGGTGACTTTTGCAAAGGTAACAATGATGAACTATGATTAATTTGGTTTTTTGGCTAGGAATTACAAACCAAGTGTTGACCCCACCGGTTTCATGAACAATCATGGGCAGCCTTGAATGATTTCATGTCTACATTGTATCCCACATGTTTACCTTGGGATATGCTACACTAAGGTATGGAGTCTAAGTGGCCCATATGACAACCTTTATAAACTTGTATTAGTGTTATTGAGTACACCACCCCTTGCGCATTTACATTGCTTACAATGACATTGTTGATTGATCTTTGGAACCATCTCTA
The DNA here is from genome assembly GCA_009831015.1 of Picea engelmannii. NCBI lineage: Eukaryota > Viridiplantae > Streptophyta > Pinopsida > Pinales > Pinaceae > Picea > Picea engelmannii. The sequence continues at coordinate 5,287 of ML854839.1, read as the reverse complement.
ACCTCTAATTTGATCTGACGATTAGTGATTTTTTGATAAACTTCAAGTGGAAAAGCCTTAAGGCTTTGGGATTATTCACTCACTCTTGTAGCAAACTATTGCCTCTTTTCTTAATGAATATTATGAGTGAATCCTCCTCGTCTTGGTGATGATTTTGGTTGTTAGTTGATGAATTATTGGTACTAACTACCTAAGGAAAATATTTAATTTTCTTGTTTGGATGATGGAAGTATTGAGCTTTGTTTAAATGGTCCACTATTTGAATTTCATGGCTCTAGTGCAACTATTGGTCAAATATTTGATGAGATTAGGCATTATCGAGATAATATTGTTCTAGTCTTATTATTAAGCTCAATTTTTTTTGTTCAAAATCAATGGTTTATCATATCTCATATTATTGTTACAAATCTAAATGTTCGAAGGGTTGTTTTGAGCCCAAAGATCAACCTTAATTTATCTCTAAACAATTTGTGTTGAATTTGTTTGATATCCTATTCATAAGAATTTCAAATAATTATAAAAAGAGCTTGGATATAAGTTTCTAAGTATCCAAAATGTATTCATAAGCACCAATTTGATGTCTTCCACATCAATGAAAATAGAGGTTTTTGGTTACAAAACATTGAAATTTAAACAATCAATCTTTTATGAAGTTTTGTACTAAAACTTTTTACAATGATTTTATCGTGGGCTTCCATCTTATTTATCTCTCGAACTACATGTTACTAGAAATTCAATATAATAGATATTGTCTTAAGAAATAAAATATCCTAATTTGAAGATAATACAAATCCCTAAGTTATGGTTTATAGCATAAGATTTGATCTTCTCTCTGTTAGATGACGATCTTAGCATTCCTTATAGCACATCCATGGTATTTGATTTCTCCTTTTTATCCTTATCTAACGAGAGCTTGGTTCTTGTGAGCATTAATGTTCGCCTTTAACACTCATAGGAATAAGTTTTTCGGTTTTGCATGCATGTAAAGAGGTTTTTTTAAGTAGTTGCAACATATATGTAATCCATTGGATTTAGAGAAGTGCTTTTCCTTCATTCTTTTTAGTTGTGTTACACATGTTTATGAGGAATGCTTAATGAAGAATGTGTGTTTATCTGGTAATAGTTGAATACTTCTTACAAATAATTGAAGACAAAAAATGATTGGAAGAGTATTCTTTGTTTTAGATTCCTATTGATGATGGTATGATGTGATTGTTAAAGGCGTATGATGTTCATTTGTTTATTTTTCATCATAATAAGTTGTATTGTGATGAGGAAGTAAACATGGCCAAGCAGATGTTTTTATTGGGATTTAGGTAATGTTTGGTGAGATGGGGTGAGGAAGAGCGTTTGATTCTTCATGCATAATGATGTTGATACCAAGGATTTTTCCCATCTAGCCTAAAAGTGTTACTTGCATATTGGAAACCAACTTGATTTCTATCAGCCTCAACCCACATTTAATCATAACACTCTTGCACATCCTAATATTACTGAGATGCCTAAAGTTATACATAATATTCTTGTTCAAAATGAGAATCCAAGTTGGGAGTTTAACCATCATCATCCTCTTGTACATAATGATGTATGGGGTCATGACTTATCTCCTAATCCTCTTCGGAAACGTGGTTGGGGGGATATGTCTAATGATAATCCTAGTAATTTGTGTATTGATTCTAATATGACTCCCTTCATCTGAAAGATGCATACATGATTCCTTCTCTTGATGTCTTATATCATGTTATTATTGTTGTTAATATTTCTCATATTGTTAAACTTCCTCTCGAGAATCAACTTTATATTATTAGTACTAAAGTTGTTCATAATGATATTGATGCTAATAAATTGTCCCCCAATGACCAACTTATTATTGTGGTTGTGAATCTAAAAGTAGTGTTGCTATGCGTGTTTTTCTTGAGTAGATACCAGATTCTTATTCCTTACCAGTTGAAAGTCTACTTTCTAAAGTTATTGTAAATGATCTATAGTTAATGAAATCTTTCCTTCTCAAAAGATAAATAAGTCAATACCCCTTTTGATGTTTACATCTTGAGTTTGTGTCTTATCCTCTCACTTATCTTATTGTCAAAGATGTTGTGCTTGTTCCTCGTTATCTTCTACTTATGCTTAAGCTTGAAAAACCTTACGAACAAATTACTCTAGTGAAAGCTAAGCTTGAATGAATGAGGATCCACTTGTAAATTCATTTTTTTTATAAATAAGGGAGGAAAAGTATGACTATTGATGAATAACCTTGATTTTCTATGGATATTGAGGGTAAAAATTTTAGTTTTGTGAATGGACTATTTATATATTTCTTGTAGTGATTGTTGGTATTGGTTTATGTCTTACTTCCTAAGGTAGTGATGGTTTAATTAATCTTTCTGCATGTCTATATGTGTGTGTATGTATGCATGTATGTATGTGTGTGCATGTGTGTGTGTGTGTGTACTACAAGAAATATATAAATGGTCTATTCACAAAACTGAAATGTTTACCCCCAATATCCACACACACACATATACATGCATACATGTGTGTGTGTGTGTGTGTGTGTGTGTGTGTAAAAACACACACATGTATGTATGTATATATACAACTTGAGTGAGCCTAATGTTTAAGAACATGTGTTTCCTCCTAAGAGGTCACAAGTTCAAGTTCAGAGGGGGGAAGGGCAGGGTATATATACCTCTATAGACTTTAGCAGTCAAATTGTTGTGCGGAGGGGGTCCCTTGTCCCACAAACAAGGGGCTCTCATACACCAATTTGATGTATGCCTTGGTCATGACCCTAAAATTAGATTATTATTATTATTATTGTGTGTGTAGAAAAATAGGTTGACATTATAAAAATCATCGAGATTTTATTAGGTTTTGTTGGCTCCTTTGTTTTTAGAAGAGACAGGATGATGTTGACTCTACAAACAACGAGATATGCATGACGCCACCTAGATCTAGATGCAATTAGCAAAAGTAAAGGAATATATATATTGCAAAAGACGAGAGCCAAATAATTCAGAGGGGATTGTCAGTTTCAAGGAGCCCACCGAAAGAAGACTACATAACACTAAAGACCAAAGAAATAGTTGAATACCAGATTGTCTTTACTTCTAGCAATTAGATAATGGCCTAAACGAACCCTAATGTCTAAGAATTCAAGTGTAAAATGTAAAGGCTTCGACCTATAATGGGTTGGAGTTAGATGGATCATTTAAAGTCTCATGAGCACTAATATGTTATGATGTTACTATATATGGTAAATATGAATGAAATGGTATCCTCACTTCAAAATTTGCATATCATGTTAGTGGAATATGATTATGTCATTTATTTCATTGTATTGTATTTGTCCATAGTCATTTCGGTTAGTTTATTGCAATGGATAGTTGTGTTTATGTTATAAATTTATGAAAGTTGAAATATAATTATAAGGGTAAATATCTAGGTGGGATAGCTAGAGTGGTTGAGTGCTTTGAGCTCAAAGTAGGAGGTCTCAGGGTCAATCCCAACACCTTCTCATGAGAATAGACTTTATATTATTAGGATAGAAGTTGTTCATGATGATATTGATGCTAATGATTTGCCTCCTAATGACCAACTTATTGTTGTTACTATTTATGAATCCTAAAATTAGTGTTGTTATATGTGATTTTGATACTTGCAGATTCTTATTCCCCGCCACCTGAAAGTCCACTTTCTAGCTATTGTATATGATCTAGTAGTTTATGAAGTCCTTTCCTTCTCAAAGACTAAATAAGTGAATAACTAGTTTAATGTTTTACATCCTAAGATTGTGTATTATCCTCTCACTTATTTGATTGTCAAAGATGCTCTTGAAATGCTAACTTACTCATGTTTCGATCTTGTTCCTCATTCTTCTTTACTTATGTCTAGGATTGAAAAAATTGATCAACAGATTATTCTAGTGCAAGTTAGGCTCGAAATAAATAAGCATCCACTTACATATTCGACTTTTTACAAAGAATGGAGGAAAATTATGACTATTGATGAATAACCCTGATTTGTTATGGATATCTCAGATTAAAATTTCAATTTTGTAAATGGACTATTTATATATTTCTTGCAATGATTGTTGGTATTGGTTTATGTCTTACTTCCTAAGGTAGAGATGGTATAATTATTCTTTGTGCATGTCTATTGTGATGCAAATACAAACAATTATTTTTCCATGGTTGATATAAGCAACAAACATGGAAAACTTTAAGGATCCAAACTTATATGAAAGTGTAGTAACCTTGGTGAATCTTACAAATTCTTAAAATTCCAACTATAAATTGTTTGGAGATATTTTTGTAAAAATATTTAGATTAATAAGGGTTTTATATAGTTTCCTACAAATTGTTTAGCGATGTTTTTATAAATAAATATATATATATATATATATATATATATATATATAAGAGTTTTATATAGTTTATAGAAAATTTTGGCATTTCTTTTAGTCAAATAATATTATTCTGTAAAATTTGGGGGAATCATTTTTGGAAAAAAAATGGAAATTGATGAAGAATTTTTTGAAACAAAAAAAAAGGAAAATTAGCCCAATGGTGAATTTAGTCCCTAAATTTTCCCTTGTAGCAAAACAAGTTTCCTTAGTTATATCATTGAAATTTCATTGGTTTTTGTTGGCCCCTTTGTTTTTTGAAGAGACACGGTGGCATTGACTCTACAAAAAACACAATTTGTGTGACACCACTGAGATTTAGATGAACATGGTAAAAAGTAAAGGAATGTAGAGATCAGAAAAGGAAGGAGCTAGAGAATAAGGAAGAGATCCCTGGTTTTGAGTAGCCCACTCAAAGAAGATTGCAAAACAATAAAGACCAAAGAAACAATCACCTACTAGATTGTATTTAATGCACTGGCAATAAGGAACCCCAACTTCCAAGAAATCAAGTATAAATTGAAAGGATTAGGCCTATAAAGGGTTGGAATTAGAGAGATAGAGAGAGTTAATGAGATCATATAGACTTTGTGTTCTATAATGAGTTGTGACTCCCATTCACAACAATATGTTTTGATGTTATTGTTTATAGTAAATATGAATGAAATTCTACGACCACTACAAAAAAAATTGGGAAAAAGGTACCTTTGACTATTATGATATTATATGTACAAAAAGGAAAAAAAAGTAGTGGGCCACCTAGGTGTCCTCCACGAGCAAAGAAAAAATCAACATAATCATGGGCTAGTGATAGCCAAAACACCCAAGTGTTAGAGTAAAAAAAGAGACTGTATTATACCAAAACACCCATAGAATATCAAA
>WSFP011386937.1:0-28774 GCA_009831015.1 Picea engelmannii | reverse complement strand
TAGGGACAACCCCCCTTGGCTTCCCTAGGAGTAAGCCTAGACGGAAGAAGTACCTGCCAAGGTGACAGTGTGGGCAGGGACTTAGACATTGTGTCTCCGAGGGCACACTAAGTGAGCTGGACTTAGCTCACGTTTGCAAGTGTGCATTAGGGCGACAACAAGTCCCTCAAAGAAACTTCATAAGTTCATACCTCAAACCATCCCACTTGGACAATGAAAATAAGTCCCCAAAACATGAGCCAAGAAAATTTAAGCTTCAACCAAATGTCACATGTTCAACTTGGCCCTCCTTCCATAAACATTCCTAACTCAAATATTTTCTAGATGAACACCTTCAACATGTGTTGGCACAGGGGCAGACCCAGGGTTCAACACTTTAACAACGCACCAAAAAAACCCTAACTACCGGCCCTTTCGGCAACACCTGTGAAGCAGATGAGGTCTCACCCGAGGTAAAGGCAGGGGGGGTTGCAGGACTCAAGTGTCTACAACCTGGCTGGGACACAAATCTGTGATCACAATACTTAACAGATCACTTATAAATTAGCATTCATTAGTCTTTAACCCTTATTCACATCGCAGGTTAAACCCTTATTATAGATCAGCACAGTGGTAATCAAGCTTAAGCACATCTAACCATTTAGCACATAACATCAGAGTAGATATAACATTCATTCATATATAAATCACTAAGCATCAATGGATCTACCTATCATGCATCAAGATTAAGAAAATACAAACAAAAACATCATGAACACATTGCACAAAGCACAATAACACATGATATATGTGGTTCACCCCAGTATGGGGCTATGTCCACCAACTCTTCTCTTCATTATTAGTCTCTTCCAATCTTCTTACATGCCTTACATGCACCAAGCCACAACGCCAACTTCGCAAAGGACGAGAGGTCTGTGCGCACCTCGCCAGATCCTTCTTCCCCAAATTAGATCAAAGCATAAATCCTTACACAGTCTGCGCACACAACACTACAAAATGCTTGCACTTAACTCTGCAAGCCTTAACACATTCGTGCACAAAGCCAACTATTCATGAACTAAGACAAGTACCACTTCATACTAACGTCGCTCTAAGTCCTATCTACTTATTTATACATTACAAAAGGGGCCTAAACATGGGTGAACCCATGGGATGACATCCCATACCCGTTACATAAACCCTAAAAGCCCAAAAAGCCTGCAAAAGGGGCACGATCCCGCAATCTCCGCTTCGCTTGGGCGCTCCATCTTCGTCCAGCCTGTCGAAGTCCCAAAAATGGTCAAACACAACCAACGTTTCCACAAAACTTGGTCGAGGGCCAACAAGCCCCCAATACTCACCTGTGACTCGTCTCGAGTCACTCTGATCTGGGAAACACCACTTCGAAGGCCTCGAGCTTAGCTCGAGCTGACTCGACTTGCTGATTCGCTAGAGCCTCCTGCTCGGCGAACTCCTGAATGACTTGCTCGATGACAGGCCCCTCCAGGCGTTGTTCCGCTGTTGCGACCACCTGTTCCAACTGTGATCCTTGTCCCTCAATTTCTTCAAAGAGGGTGCAGGCTTCGTCCTGCACTGACTGGAGTCACTGTGTCACCTCCATCACTCTACTCTAGATGGCAGTGACCTACTGCTGAACTGTGTGTTTCTCCTACGATCTGTTCATCTTCTCAAGGGTTGTAAGCTGCTTCAGTTGTGATTGCACGGTTGACGCCTGTTGCTTCGCCTCCTGGAGTTGTGCCTCTAATCTCCTCAGCTTCGGGTCTTCTGCAAGGTGCTCATAGGTCTACGCACTTCGGTTATTGAGTTGCTTACATTCTGAAGCCAACACCCTGATTCTTTTTACTGCGCTCCTAGTAGTTTCTTCCCTCTAGTATCTCACTTCTTTTGGGGTGCTTGGCACTGCTTGAAGTTCTAGCTCTGCTACTCGTGCTTGAAGCTGCTGAATAGCCTCAACGATCTTCCCTACTTGGCTCTCGATTGTCAAGCTAGGCGCATTGTGCCAGATTCCTTCAATGGTCATATAGCTTCGCCAAGTCGAAGTTCCATTCTGCGTTGTTCTGTTATTTCGGCGAGGTTCAAGTTCTGTAAGCCTGCCTTCTGCGAAGTCTTTTTTGGAACTTTCTTCAGTCTCTCTAACTTTGCCTTCTTCTTACTGATCTTTCTTGCCTTCTTTCCTGTGATCTAAGTCTCTAGGTTCCTCTTTCCATTCTTATTCTTATTTTCTCTTAGCATAGTAACTTCGCACTGCAGAGGGTCTTTAAAAGGGTTCAAATGTGATACTTATTCTCTTACTATTTATGGGGTAGGTGCTCTTCTCTCCTGCATGGATAGGTTCTTTAAGCCTTCTTGCGTTCTTTCAACCCCGACAACTAATTCTTTGGCCCTCATTTGCTTCGACTTGTCCTTTTGTATTAGTTGCTCTATTTTCTTGGCTATGAAGTCCCTTAATTCTTGCTTTTTTTGTTCTGCGGCTTCCTCTTCTTCTCTCCTTCGGATCTGATCTTTCTCAATCCAGGGCTTTCCTAACATAAGTGAAAAAGGAGTGCTATTCTCAACAAACTTAATGACCTCAAATTCTTCTTCAGTCGATGCTCCATGTGCTATCATAGGTACACGAGTAAGTCTTCCACATAGAGTTATCATGTTTCCTTTAAACAATCCTCTCCCTCCTAATGAAGGAATCATAGCAGGCTTTCCCAAAATTTCCCAAGTGCTTTCTAGCATGATATTCACTTGTGTTTCTTCATCCAATACACAGTCTATGTTGAAGTATCCTATGCTTGTTTCTATGCACTATTTCTCTTTTAAGATCTCTGGTAAACTGATGTCTCTGTGATCATTCAGTGTTTCTTTCATCTGCAATAATATAGTCTCTGATTCTTTCTGGTGCTCTAGTATATCCTTAGTCTCTTGACCTTCTTCATAGTTTTCTTGTTTCATGTTCATCTCCTCAACTTTAGCAATCATTCTAGGGAAATCCAAAACCTCATGACCAACAAATTTACAACAAAGACAAGTAGGACCTATACCAGGGCATTCATTATCAAGATGTCTTGGTCTTTTGCAACTATAACAAAGTGTCAATCCTCTCTTTCTCTTAAACGATCCCCAACCTTTCTTGTATTACGCACTGGGATCACAGTGATGGACCTGCAATCTGCAAAAAATCCTTCTAGGGTCCTGCATCCACTTGTTAGTCCAAAAATTATTTCTATGCATAGGAATAACATATCTTTCACTAACTCTATCAAATTTATTCAGATCAACTCTTTCTTCTAGACGTGCCCTAGTTTTCAGACCAGGACAAAATCTGTCAAACATCCCTAGATCCATACTTTCGAAGAAAAAATTTCCACTTATCTTACCTTTACCAGAGCACAAAGCTTTGAGATCTTACCTCTTTTCTTCAGATCCGGTTCCCTTTTTAGCACAGATCTTCACAAGTCAAGTAGAATACTGCGCACTACAGCAACAGATCTACGCACAGAGCTTTCTCTTTTCTTTAGTTCCCAGCAATCACAGTTTCAGGTCCCGACAACGGAACCATTTGTTGGCACAGGGGCAGACCTAGGGTTCAACGCTTCAACAACGCACCAACAAAACCCTAACTACCGGCCCTTTCGGCAACACCTGTGAAGCATATGAAGTCTCACCCGAGGTAGAGGCGGGGGGGGGGTTGCAGGACTCAAGTGTCTACAACCTAGCTGGGACACAAATCTGTGATCACAATACTTAACAGAGAACTTAGAAATTAACATTCATTAGTATTTAACCCTTATTCACATCGCAGGTTAAACCCTTATAATAGATCAGCACAATGGTAATCAAGCTTAAGAACATCTAACCATTTAGCACATAACATTAGACAAGATCTAACATTCATTCATATATAAATCACTAAGCATCAATGGATCTACCTATCATGCATCAAGATTAAGCAAATACAAACAAAAACATCATGAACACATTGCACAAAGCATAAAAACACAAGATATACGTGGTTCACCCCAATGTGGGGCTACGTCCACCAACTCTTCTCTTCTTTATTAGTCTCTTCCAATCTTCTTACATGCACCAAGCCACAATGCCAACTCCGCAAAGGACAAGAGGTCTACACGCACCTCGCCAGATCCTCCTTCCCCGAATTAGATAAAAGCACAAAGCCTTACACAGTCTGTGCACACAACACTACAAAACACTTGCACTTAACTCTGCAAGCCTTAACACATTCATGCACAAAGACAACTATTCATGCACTAAGCCAAGTACCACTTCATACTGACCCCAACTATTCATGCACTAAGCCAAGTACCACTTCATACTGACTTTGCTCTAAGTCATATCTACGTATTTATACATTACAAAAGGCGCCTAAACATGGGTGAACCCATGGGCCGACATCCCATACCTGTTACATAAATCCTAAAATCCCAAAAAGCCCGCAAAAGGGGCACGATCCCGCGATCTCTGCTTCACCTGGGCGCTCTGTCTTCATCCATCCTATCGAAGTCCCAAAAATGGTCAAACACAACCAACGTTTCCACAAAAATTGGTCGAGGGCCAACAACATGCCACCTCACAACATGTCCATGACCCTCACGACTCCACTTCTTATACAAGAATGAATCCAATGAACACATAAGCCTTGAGCCAAGGTTGCATCCCAACCATGACACCTTTAAACCAAATGACCCCTCAAAATATAAACTTCCAAGGAATTTGGAACCCTAAACAAATGTAAACATGTTTAACACTAGAGGGTTCTCTATACCTTCCTATAACTAAACATGGGTTCTCACTCTTCCCTCAACACTGGTGGAGGTTAAAGACTTCCACTTTAAAATAAAATAAAAACAGTCCTTTTGACAACTTACTAAGTTAAAACCAAAAAAATGGAATCCAAAAATCACTCTTCCTTCCTGTCTGGAAGAGGATCTAGAGAAGTGATGGATCTCAATATATTTGAACTCAAGGAGGCCTCAATGCCCCTTCTAGACACTCCTATGCTCACTTCTTTTTCAACCCTTTTTCCCCTCAAATTGTGGTGACTTGTCTCCCTCAAAACTTTCCTAGCCTACCCAAATTTGGTGGAGGTCCTGGCAAGGATCCCATTCAACACAATAAAGCATTCTCTTCACTTGCACCGATTTTTTACATAACAACAATATGTCCCTAAATATTTCTCCACACTCCATAATTGGGTTTGTTATCGCAGTATTTGTACTTGTGCAAAACCCTCCACAAGATCCCCAAATCTTGTGTAACTGTGGAAGAAACTACCATTGTCACCTAAGTAGAATTTTCCCTCATTTTAGTGATGGAATAGGTGCACCAATAGGGAGGCTTCCTTGGTGACCTCAAGGGATCGAATAGAAAGAAATAGCCAAGCCTACCACCCCCTATCTTGATCACCTGTCAATTAGGTCTAGGTATAGGAAGGAAAAGAGGAGTTGCAAGGTGATTGTTGTACCTGCCTGGAACAATGAACAATTTGCAACATATATTGACAATTTCCATTAGCTAAAGCATGCAATAATGACCTCTTTAGGCACTATACAAGTAAAATTGCATCATCTAGGCTAGTGTTTTGTCCACACAACATTGATTTGAAGTGGGGCCGACCCCTCATTAAACCTCTACAAAATGGAAAAAATGCATCATAAAGGCCACACATGTGGTGATGTCAAGCCTTCTTAGGATAGGAGGAGGCCTCCAAAGGCCACATGGCATCATTTGGAAGTGGAGAAATGGAAAAGGCATGTTTCCTCTATCATGGTCATGCCAAATCATCACCAATACCCCAAGTGTCCACCAAACCCTAACACCATCAAACCCTAAAAGATGATGTCATCATCAAATGAGGGCCAATGTCCAGGGTCCAGGGTGTTGCGTCTAGGTTGGAGGGAGTTAAATATCATCTCTACATGGTGTCTGGTTGTCTGTTGATGCAACGTCCCTAATCTAGTGAATAATATTCCCTAGGGTACTCCGCCCAACCTATGGGCTTTCATCCCATCTGTGTCCCATCATGACCAAATATGCTCAAACCAAGCCCATTTCTCCATCATCCAAGGTTCCAAGGATGTAAGAGTTGATGTCTAAAGGTGGTGAGTCACTATATGATTCACTACTCTAAATCACATGTGCCAAAGTCATGCAGTAACGACACAATGTCCTAGGTGCAATCCTAGGGCGTCCCTCAAAAAACCATGTCAGGGCCATCCAAAAAAAATCACAGTATAAGACAAGGTAAACTAATGTTCATAAGATATATTAGTCCTTAAATCATGCAAATTAAGTTGTTACTTAAGATATAAGCCATGTAAACAATTCACCTTAGTATTATCCCCTTTAAGCATCACATTGGCCCAAAACCTCATGTGAGTTGGCAAGTTTGAGTATGGGAGGGCCTTCATCCAACCCTATTAGGTGTGCCAACCTAGACAGGAAATAAAAGACCCATGTGGAGGGATAGATCCTAAGGGAAGCAGGAAAGAAACAAACCATTTAAGAGTAAGTGTGATAGTGATATGAATTAGGGCTCTATTTCATGGCTTATGGTGTCACTCAATCCATTTCTATAAGCACCTTTGTAGAGGGAGTGTTTCTACTTGAGATACCCTTTCCTTGATACTTTTTGCATTTTGAAACCCTTAATTGCCTTTTGATACCCAATTATCATTTGCAAGCCCCCTTAAAAAGGTTTCAAGCTTCATTCATTTATTTTTACTAGGCTATAGTCCTTTATTTATAGGTGAGGCATTCATTCTCCCTCAAGAAAAGGGGCGATTACCACTAGAGGGGGTAGAGATCAAGCTGTCCTATCTCTTTTATGGTGGTCTTTATCATTTATCATATATATATATATATATATATAGCAACTGCACCAACCTATGGGCCTTCAGACCCTTCTTCTCATGAGAGAATAGACCATGACCCATTACTGAAGTTTATTACACTATGAGAGGCTCTAAGATTGAAAATTTTAAGTATGGTAGGGAACAGAATGTTACCCTTGTGAGGGCCCCCCATTAGTACCCCTTTTCCCTGGGCGGTGACAACACAGGACTAGGGCATAGAAGCTGACCACCAAGGTGAAACAACACAACAAACACAATTTCCTAAGCCAATGATCCATTATCCAACTTCAACCAAAAATCCTCATCCACATGCCCAACAAATTAAGCACAACACTTTGCATGAAAGAAGGACTAGCACACCTCATGGTGATGTTGGCTTACCATCTCCCATACACTAGGTTACTTGGATGTGATGAGCCTTGATTGATGTGTAGTTGTAGAGGTAAATGAGGGGGGCTATTGGGCTTCCATCTATATACATGTCGATCATCATCACGGTCGAGATCATTGTCTCCATTGTGGTCCATGAGACATGATATCCTCTAGTTACCCCTAGGCATGGGGGGGTAGCAGGGTTCTATCTCCCACTCAAGGGCTCTATCTACAACTGCTAGCTTCTTGTATAGAAATTTATCCAACACTCTCAAACCTAAAAAACCGAGCCTTGTGACCTTATTCAACATTAAACAAGGAGAAAAAGAATCTAACTTAACATTTATCCATATATGGCATAAGTCCCTACATGACTCCATGGTCACCCTTCTAGAAAACCACCAGTTTCAACTCTTTGTTAATGCAATTGAAGACCCTTACACTACCAAAGATGCCATAAGATACCTTATCACACTTGAGAATGCACATAAAAAAGCCACTATAAACTTCAAACCTTTGTTGATGAAGAAAAATGCAAGCGATGATGGGGCCACTGAAGTACTATCACCTAAAACTAAAACCAAAACTATCCACCTCACTAAAGCTAGGGAGCAACTTGATGCATCACGCTCCAAAACCAACATGTGGTAAATATCACAAGCATAACACACACAACATTCAATATTCTTGTGCACTTAAATGAAAAGATGCAAGCAAAACTACTAATCAAACTAGCAAACCCAAAATCAATGTCGCAGAGGAAAATGCCAAACTCGTAATTTAACAAGACCCCATGAAATATCTGAAGCCAAAATGCCTTCTAAGAAATATAAATCTACTCTTGAAATTGAATCTATTTATTCCAATGAAGAAGAAGAAGCCCCCAAACCTTTTAGAAAGATGGCTCCCTCCAAGCCCTCCTTTGGCCAAGTTCCTCCCAAGGGTAAAGAGCAAGTTCACAAAGTTAGGAATGCCCATGTCTCACCTTACTAGATCGGTTTTGTCACCATATCCCATCCTAAATGAACCTATCTCATGCATGACCTTATTGACCTAGAGATTGTTTTTCATGTACGTTAGGCTAGTTCCACCATAGTTTACCCAACCCATGACCCATTGAGCTTCATCGATCTCAATGATCCCCTTCCTTCTCCTTGGATTGGAGGAACCTCTAAGACATATGCAAAAGGCCCTTCTGACCTTCCCGACTTGTCCTCTCCACCCGCTACCCATGCAGATCTTCAATTTTTCTTTTCACCTTGTGCCACACCCTTCTCCCTTGTCTAAACATTGTTCAAACATAGTTTTGGTATGTCCCTAATGGATGTCCTTCTCTTCTTACCCAACCAAAGGATATTGTTAATTAATGCATTTTCCAACTAATCTCACAAGTTTTCATGTGCCTAGAGCCCATCCTTTTTGTTGGATCTTCCTATCTCCCTTCTAAGGTTGAACTAAAGGGCAACATCGCCACCTTCTTTTTATCCAAATCCATCATAGAGATATTATTATCAATTGATTCATTATTGACATGGGATCTTCCCTTGAAATCATTGCCACTTGTTTTTTCTATTCCATCACCCGTGTCTTATATTCCATCAGTGCTTATAATGTCTCCCTTGTTACTTAGACCTACCAAGGCTTGAATAAATTTGAGACTAAACCCCTTGGAGCTTACACTTCTCCTCTGACCCTTGGACCGAAAATCATTAACACCCACTTCTATGTACTTAGAGAGGACATGGAGTACAACAACCTTCTTAGTTGAACTTGGCTTGACTTGATGATAACCATTCCTTGCACCTTTATGGGAGTGTTGATATTCTTCCATGAAGGGAAGACCTTCTCTATCAAGCATGATCGTACCTCTTTCTCCCATATCCGTAAGAGCACCCCAAAGGCTCAACCTTTGGTTTTTGTTGTTCATGCCCCCAGTTGCGCAGAATGCCAAGTTACTATTTGTCCCCACCCTAACTCTTGTTATGCTTAGGAAGTGTCTTCAACCAACACTCTTTCTTATGACCTTACCCTCACCCAACTCTTCGATAGCTCTGCTTTAGAGGTATTAAGCATCATCTTGGTCCTAGAACACTTCAAGGCTACTTCTTCTCCTGATCCCATTGTCTCTTAACCACCCTAACCTACTTTGGGCATCCTTTTGGTCCTATGCCAAGGAAGTGTCCCCATCCAACACTCTTTCTTCTAACCTTTCCCTCATCCACCTATTTCGTAGCTCCACTTAAGAGGTATTGAGCATCATCTTTGGTCCTAGAATAGTCCAAGGCTACTTCTTCTCCTAATTTCATTGCCTCTTAACATCCCTAACGTACTTTGGGAATCCCTTGGTCTTCTACCTATCCTACCCCTCTTGGGTCACCTATTTTGTCCCTTTCCTTTCCACCCTTGGCTCGCCTTCTATCTATTTTTCATGGTGACCCCTCTTTGCCCCCGATGTCCCCCTGAAAAGTTTGGGGCACCCTCCCATTATCTCTCGTAAATGTTATCATTTGTCCTATTTTCTTTTTCTCTTCACCACCATTTCCCTTGCTAATTTCCCACTCTTTCTTTCTATTACCTCTTTTTCCTCCCATCACCCTCGCCCTTCCATCTATGTTTCTCATTCCTTGTCACTTATAGCACTTCACATATTGCATGTGTCCTTGTTTGCTCCTTGTTGCTACCTAACCTAGTGGTTGACTTCTATTAGGCTATTACCTCAAGTTAGGGCTTGATTTGAGGTAGTCTATCCCTAGTATGGATCAATCATCGTGCTTGCTCTGCCTTTGCTTGTTTTCTACCTCGAATGATGACCTTGGTTGACACATCCTTTTGACTTCATTTGTTGCTTTCTACCACTATCACCTCTCTCTTGTCTACCAACATTGTCTCCATGTCTTCCTAGTATGCCTTTTGCATCCCACACTTTACATGTAGCTAGTCAACCTTGTCTCCTTTGAGAATTAAGCCTTTTGTCTCCCACTCTTTGTGTGTTTTTGTGTGTGGCTAGTCAACCTTGTCTCTTCTCTCAAGCAAGATTTTTGTATCCACACTTCATGTGCCGCTGATCTCCTTCTTGAGGCAAGTTGTTTTTCCTGCTTTGGTCTCCAACGTTGCTACTTTGTTGGCCAAGTGACTAGGTCAACCATAGTCCTCATCCTTGAGGCAAGTTGTTTTTCCTTCCTTAGTCTCGAGCATTGCTACTTTGTTTGCCAAGTAACGAGGTCAACCCTATTCCTCCTCGGGGTAGGTTTCTTTTCTTCCTTGCTCCCCTTTAGGACAAGTTTCTCTATCTTTGTTGGTATATTTATCATTGTCGCCTTTTGTTCTTATTCGCTCTTGCACTCTAGTATTTGTTTTGTTTTCTTTTTTCAATTAATTTTTTTTTCACTTAAAAAACAATTAAAAAACAAATGATATTGATGGAAAAAATAAAGCACCGCTAAAGATATAAAGAATATTATCATTTTAAATTAGTTAAATTTAAAAAATAATATTTATTGTTAAAAAAATTTAAAATAACGTGAAAGAAAATAATTTAAACGTTATCACATTTTATGAGCAATGACGATGAAACAAAGATGATCATTTATGATAGATACAAAGATCGAAGTTGTATTATTTCATTTTATGGGAATTGAAGTCAATGACTATTGCTTGGAAATTTACAAACGCATATAATATGACTCTAAAGAAATTGAACTCGGGACCACTTGTTGGCAAATTGTAAACGCACAAAATAGGACCGTATGAGAATTGAACTGATATAAACGCACATAATAGGACCGTATGGGAATTGAACTGATGACCTCTGGTAAGTAAATTGAACTTAGGACCACTTGTTGACAAATTGTAAACGCACATAATAAGACCGTATGGGAATTGAACTGATGACCTCTGGTTAGCCCATTGCAGAGTTGTACTATATCACTCTATGGGAATTGAACTCGTGAACACTGATTGGCAAATTGCAAACGCATATAATATGACTCTATGGGAATTGAACTTTGGCAAAAATATGCCAGTATGGCAATTGAACTTGAACTCGTGCTTAAACGACATTTGCAAAGCACAGGAAGAATTGAATGCCCAAAAAAAAATAACACTCACAGGAAATGAAGAGCAGATCTCGGACATGGCAATGGCAACGAAGGCCGTGAAAAACGAGACCACGATCCATCCCCAAACAAGAGGCGCGGGCCCAGCATACAGAAGACTCGATCCATAGAGCGGAATTATCCCCGTGAACAGTGTCACAGTCGAGAACGCTATCGCCAGAGTCTTGAACAATGTCTGCACACGAAATTAAACAGAAGTCAYTTCCTCAATCCATTAAAAACATTAGATCAGAGAATGTAGATTTTCGMTGTTGCTCATTAGAGAAAGTATTTYGCWGTTTACATCCAAAATTCCTTCCATGACCTTACATTTATTAAACCCATAACATTATATCTATTAARCCYAAAAACTATTTTGARGTTCCAAGAAAACAAATGAACACCATTTCTCTTCTGAGCTCCTGCTTGTATCCGAGCTCGTTGAGGCGCCGCTCCGCAGCGTCGATCCCATCGAATCTGGATTGGCCAGGTTGAGCCAAGCCGGCCTCGGCATTACTGTGAGCAGTCATGACGAAATATTGATCTCGGTGAGATTAAGCGAGAAGGGTCTATAAATTAGCCCATCCCTCGAAGAATTCAGCAAAGGAGCGGAGTACGCCAGCTTGAAGTGCAGAAGAGAAGACCGCTCCATGAAGCTTTATTTTTGTACGTTTGACGGACGCGCGCGCTTACCTGGAAGAATTCAACGGAGGCGTGGGGTACGCCAGCCGCTACAGAAATCTTGATTTTTTATATGTATGACGAACGCGCGTTTAGCACGAGAATCTTTGAATCGGATATTTAAAATGGCAGGATGCTTTCATTTGTGAATCAGCGACTTTTCCGTGTGGTTGTCTCTCCGTTTGCTTTTGACTTTGGATATTAATATAGGATCTCATTTTCTTATTCCATCTATTCTTTGCATGCTTTGCTCAAGATTCTGGATTACTCTCTTTTTTAATAAGAGAAATCCCATATCATTGTCGCAAAGATTTTTTTTTTTTTTTAAATAATAAGAGAAATCCCATATCATTGTCTCACGGAATTTTTTTGGGGTCGTTACAAACCTTATATTCTTTTGCAAATTTATTTCACATTTTTAGTTTTGATTATACTAAAACGTTAATGTTGATGATTCAAGTTGGTATTTTTAATTGAAATTTTGATTGGCATTGGGTAGATGTTTTTTTGTTGTTCAAAATTTATTTTTGAATGTAGAAATAGATTCAGCATGTTGAAAAATTACGAGGTATTCTGATTATATAAAAATAATTACTCAAATCTACCAATCCAACAATTTTTAGCAAATATCCCAGGAAAAAATCATCATTTCCTACCTCAAATCAAAATAGAAAATTTCTGTAAATCAATCTATATGGTTAATCTTCAGTAAATTTTGTTCTCATTGAAATCATCTAAAGTGAAGTGAGATTGAATACACTCTTGAGTTTATAATTAAAAAAATTGATTATTAATTTAATTTTAAAAAATATTGATATTTTTCTAGTATAACTGCACAGCATAGCACACCTATAAATAACCTTATAATAATAAAGTGACTTATCGATACACTCCATCTTATTAAAAAATAAAAATAAAAATATTATTAAAATTATTGAAAATTTATATTTTATTTTATTTAAAAAACTACACTCACATATAACATCTCTACATTAACACAACACATAAATAATATTATTAATATTTCCTAAACATTAACTCAATACATAAATTGAGTTAATATTTAATTTATATATATTAATGTGTAATTCATAATAATAAAAACTTCCCCATACATAAATAATATTAATATTTAATAAACATATACAATTCATACTTAAAAAAAATTACCACACAAATAATATTAATATTTAATTAACACACTTCACACAAATAATATTAACATTTAATTAACATACTTCTTATGGAAGTTGATAAGACTTTGAATAAATATTTTAATATGAAAAACCATCCAGTATATTTTAAACTTAAATCAATAATTAGGCAATCTAATATTCCATTGTCTTTTATTATAATAATCTTTATACATTGGACTCATTCTAACAACCCTCCTAATATATTTTAAATGTAAATCAGTCATCATTACCCAATGAACATTGTCTTTAATTATTCATGGTATAAAAGATTCACACTTTGGAAAAATTATTTAGCCAAGAACTTCATACACAGGGGTTGTCTACGAAAGTGTCAAAGAGCTCATTTTCCCATAGGTTTTTTCAATAATATTCAAACGATCCCATTTTTGGTCTTTATCTTTAACATATCTTCTTCTTAGCTTGTGTTAATGAAGAAGTCCACTTTTGCTCTACCTTTTTATTGAGTTGGGTTGATTTTTGTAAAAAGTTGAAAATTAAGTTATATTTTTAAATGTTATAGAAATTTGTTTTTTTATTATTATTTAAAATAATATAAGGAAATATAAATTATTTTAATCTAAAATTTTATAAGAATAATTTTGAATTAATGAAATTGTAAATATTATTTATTTAATTAAAATAAGGGTATTTGAAAGTGTTGAATCCATTTTTACTTAATAATAATAATTTTTTAATTAAAAATTGTAATTTTGATAAAGATTACACAATTTTTTGAAAATCTACATATTTTTGGAAATAAAAGAGTTAGAAAATTAATATTAGTTTACAATTTTTTTTTTATAATAAATTGTTACAAGGGAAAAATTCCCTATGGCCAAGGGTAAACCAAACAGACAGGTATGACTGCATAAATCAACTCAATTCCAACATATACTATATAAACTAATGTGCAATATAAGAAAGAGGCCTACCTCGATTGAACGTTTGATGATGTTCCACCATTGAGCACTTTGACCCAAAGCTTTATACCTGCGAAAAGTTCTCAACAAACAAGCAAAGCAAGTATATAGTGATGATATAAAAGGGGTTACCACATCAGATAGCATAATCCATTAATAAACATTACAAACACGCCCATGGATAATAATCATATATTTGCAAGATACCAATAGGATGGGAAAGGCATATTTCTATTAATAATTGATCAGCATAAATGTCAACATTACAGACTTTCGTGTCGGCACAGTTCGAAACCAAGAAACCAAGTTCCTTCCAAATGGGTCTCCACCACTTCAATCCTCCACCAAAGGCAAGCTCATGAGAAAGAGGCAAAGAAGTCCTCTCAATAATAAGAGAAGAGCTTGGGGGCTGAACACTGTGTTCAGACTTGAGGGACAAAGAGATGCAGACTCAATATGAAGTAATTTCACTAGAGTAACTTTGCTCTCAAAGTTTAATGCTTTTCCCTCTTTTTCATAGCTCAAAATTGTGCTCTTATAGCCTTCAGAATGTAACTAAAGGGCCGAGTTGGAACATTTCCAGTATATGGAAAGCCAAGGATCAGAGATCTTCTGTCGTGACATGGAAACCCGACCTCATTTTGTATTTTCTGAAACAAATCTTGATATACGCGAGTTGTAGTGGAGCAGCAAGAGTATACGCATCTTGTATAACTGATAGGGAGCGTGTATGTGGAAAAATATATATTTTTAGCTCTGGATTCATCAAAAAGGGATAAAAAGTCTGCATAGGGAAATGGAAAAAGGTCCTATGTGCAAGATAGTAATGGTGAGGCAAATCTTGCTATAACAGATGCCCCCTAATGCGTGAGATCAGAGGAGTATCTGCGATGACCAAAATACATTATAAATAACCCAGAAGTGGAGTGGTAGAGAACCAGCTGGACGAACTCAATTGCTCATTACATTATGTACTAAATTTGCATACATGGCTGCCAAGAATATAATGCAGATCCATGTGAAAAATATACCAAACAAGTGTTCATGGCCATGAATAGCCAAATACAAATGTGGTTATATGCCAAAATCTTCCATAGTCACGAACAAGGCCTAGTGAGACCAGTCTCAAAAATCAATCTAAAGATATCTGTATACCATGTAGTACAATTTGGTCTCCCATGATCACTGAAGTCAAATAGGTACCGGTCCAATGAAATGGAAGCAACAACTCAGGAAAGTTGCGGCCACATAATGATGTCCTCAAGTCTTCTACACTATCCGCCAAAGGTGCAAGTCTACATCATGTGAATAAATGAGTTGAGGTCGAACACGACGAGACATCGTTTGATTACCGGTCATTGAAGTATATCGCTAACAAACGCGAGACAACCTACCGATGATGAAAGTAGGTATCAAGGCACCGAGTACATCTCTACAAATGTGAATAAAGGAGTTGGTGTTGAAAACTTGAGAGATCCATTGATCAGGATACATTGATGTATTCCCATCTGTCAATGGTGAGAGAGCCTACCACTAATGACTGCAAGCCTCAAGGTACTCATAAAACTCTAGGTTCCATATCCAGAATAAATGAGCTGAAGTTGATGGAAGGAAACCTGCTGAAAGGAGAGCATTGAGACATCTCTCATCAGTCAGCATGAGGAACAAAGCATGAGCTTCATGATTTGGTGGAGATCGGACAAAGAACATGTTCACGAACCAATGACCCTGTGCGTATTTCTTGTGTGCCAAATGCAAGCGGTACACGAAAAGGACCCTATGAATAGCAGCCAATGATGAAAAACTGCTGACAAAGGCGAGGAAACCACCAATAAGGCTAATGGCCTCCAAGACACTACATGAATCCCAAAGTATGAATAGATGTCTTGCCGTCGAACACGAGGGAAACCTCTAGTCAATGACCAATGATGAAATGTCGATTGTTGGGTTCAAGGTGACCTACCAATGATGAAAGTAGGGCCAGGGTGCATGATAAGACCAAAGTATCATGTGATTCTGAGACAAACTGAGGGTATGGCCGACATGCAAAGTCAAGATTTTTTAGGAGTGGCTGACACAGGTTGATAGACTTCCTTTGAAAAAGAGCATGAGACATATGGTGAACTTCGACAGCATGGACTCAATGATGTGACAATTGGATGCAGGAGGGCATCAATAACATTCTCTATAGGGACTGGAAGAGTAACCATTCGGTAGAGAAAACTTTGTAGCGGGATCAACTTCCTAAGGCCATGCTAAACCCAAAATTATGATGACACAAGGACTCAATAACTTTGTGCTATGTTCAAAGGTGACACGACTGCTGCCAATTACAATATAGTATTCCCTTCCCACCCGTCTTTTTTTGTTTTTTCATAAAAAATGAATGCTATGATACAGAGGAGGGAACGAGTGTCACAAGTAAGCAAAACTAGTACCAACAGTGGAACGTACCTATGCTCAATGCAAGGAAATGCATGTGGGAGATGGACACTTGGGGTGATGTTCCCTCTAGGGTATAGGGTGTCAAATTGCAAAGGATAAAAAAAGGCTCTGCTTGGTTGAGGATGAAAATTGCTTAAGCAACGGTTTATAACGCAAAGCGAGAACCGACTAAAGGCTCAATACAACAAGCGAGGGCATGAAATGAAATCACAACTTAACGCCAAAAAATGTCATTTTTTATATTTTTTAGTCTACTTGGTGTGAAAAAGGGATAAACTTGTGCCAAATAGACATCTTTTCAAATCCAAATTACGAGTATGAAAAAGACAATTTCACTCGGCAATCTTTTCTATTTTTGATAGCGAGTCGGAAAATAGCTTAATTAGGACTCATGATCTTTCAAATCCAATTTTAACGAGTGTGAAAGGGACAAATCACTCGACGATCTTTTCAGTTTTTGGATGAGTCAGAAAAGAGCTTAACTGAGACTCATTATTGGGAGTCTGCGGGTAATAATGTTGTGTGTGCATGAATGAGAAATGAGGCTCATTGTATTGAATTATAATGGACTCCCGGTCCTAAGGAAAAACTCGGCATGGGAACCAAATGACAAAGATGTTCTAACTAGGGTACCCATGTTTGGTAAGTCTCTACCATTTATTAACGATGTAATTAATAACAGATGGAGGATTATGCATTGCAATAAATGGGTTCGTACCTAAGGCGTAAAAGCGGTAGTCAAAGGACAATGCAAAAAGAATGCACTATGGAGTAGATACCTATCTTATATGCTAGGTTATGAATATATCTGCCCGAGGAGACGAACGACCAACCATGACATTGAAATCCGCAAGAAAATTGAGTCGAAACTACAAAAACCATCTTAAAACCATTCTTGAATTAGTCCATTAGACAAAACAATAGCATAAAACTACATCAAGTGGGTAAAAATGGCTTATAAATAGTAATAAAATCAAAATTTATTGTATCATTTTCATTTTTACCCAAATAATGCAATTTGGACTAAAACACCTCCATAATTCAAACGACGATTGTGGGAGCAATAGGAAACAGAATCATGCACCATCTAGATCAGGTAATTTTTTATCCCATCCTCTTCAATTTCAGTGGTTTACAATTTTAAGTTAGGCTCTATTTTTTTAGTTTTTAAGGGCACAAATTGGGTTTTTCGATATACGCGGGTTTCTCTGAATAGGTCACATATACAACTAGTTATACGCCCCTGTGTGAACTATAGGGGGAATATATAAGGCCATGCTCGTGGTTGTTTGTAAATAAACCACGTATATGTGTGCAAAAAGGGAAAAAAAAGATGTTTCTAACTCAAAATGATTTGGTTTTTTGCAGGATGGCGTTGGAATGGAGAGAGCGAGAGCATGAGGAGGTAGATGCAGCAGTGGATCGAGATACAGTGGCTCAAGCGGCTTTAAAAAGATGTGGTTTATACAATTTTTGGGCTCTCAAAGGAATGAGGGCCCAAGTGAGGTTGTTGGAAATGTTGGTGAGATATTGGGATCCTGATAGCGAGATATTTATCCTTGATGGACAACCATTAAGGATAGAAGTAGAGGCCATCTACTTATTGACAAGATTGTCATGTCAAGGAGAGGTTGTGGACCTCAAGTCACGTGGGGCAGGGAGTGGGATAAAGGTCGAAGAATACATCGAGGCCCACTGTGTTGCAGGGACTCCCATGGTGGGAAGTCAAATCTAGGATATAGGTAACCTCAGCCTAAAGATTATTGTGCTCGTGCTTACCAGGATCATAGGATCGACCTCGCTACATCAGGCATCAAGACCGCTTATGTTTTACGCACTGGAGTGTGCGAGACCCACTGTCTACGATTGGTGTACCTCATTGCTGACCAATATGAAAGGTCAGTTGACAGAGTGCAAGCAGGGGGCTAAGCGAAACTTCGGGTTTGCCTCTATCCTTTGCAACTTCTTTTTTGAGTGAGTCCCAGGTCTGGGACCTAGAGTGGAGATCATTCCTAGAGGACCACGTGATCTGGCTATGGCACGATGGATCGAGGTCATGAAATGACAGGGGGGAGGTAGGGTGGCGACACCCTACAATGATGATTCTTTCTTCTGGTGGCGGAGACAAATCATAGTTCTGGACGACTATCCCTACGTGGGATCGATTTTAGAGGAGATCCCGATATGCCACTTCCACCAGGAGCTGCCTACAGCACCATAGGTAAAAAAATTTTATATGTTTCATTGTTTTTGTGTTTTTGTATTTTTGTATTAAAGAGGACAAAAAATATTTTTGGATGGTGTTATTAATTCGATACATGTGTGATTGCAGATGTGGGTCTGCAACGACTAGAGGGATTCCTACGACATAGGCAGAGGCACTGAGGAGATGAGGCAGTGGGAGGAGAAGCAGAGAGAGTCCTTCAGAACGTGCAGGGCAACCTGTCTCGTCTGACGCAGAGGATTCTTATGGTTCAGGTGGAGGATCTACCTGAGGCCATGTAGCGACAGGTTGTCGGTGTACCTAGAGCATGGGTACGACTCTTCTGGCGACTCGCAAACATCGTGGTTTTCTATCATGATACACATCCAGCGCCACAGGCATAGATGTCATGGGACATGTATATCGGCTGTATATGTATTTTGAGGGTTTTAGCCCCAATTTTTGTAATATAAACACCATATTTTTTGGAAATATATAAAGAGGGATCTTCGAATTTACTCATATCTTACAATGTATATATTGATTTAATGGTCTTCCTTTCTTTATTAATGTGGCAAATGCCAATCTAAAACATAATTAGCGTAGGCATCAGATATATGATTAGAACTTCTAGGAATGTGGAAGTATGTAATAAAATCAAATTGTCATTCTAAAAGACGTACCCATAGGAATCGACGGAGTAACGTCGGATCACACACATGGTAACGACCGTTCAACTGACATACAATTAACTGAGAATCCAGGCTAAATTCTAGAGAACGAATACCATGTGAGATATCATCGCGCAAAATTTCTATGACGACGCTATATTCAGCCACATTGTTCATGGATGGGCCTAGGCATACGCCACATGAAGACATCAGTAAACCCTTGGGTGAGTAAATCACCCAAGTAGAGGAAGCCAAGTTTTGTGTATGATGACTGGCTCCGTCTATGAATCCTAGGTAGACCAAAGACTTCGTTGACATCTGCCAACCAAAAAGGGAAAACTCAATAAGCAAGCCGAAGACAAAAAGAAAAAGATGTATATACACTAAATTTACATTAGTATACAAAGGGTTTCGCTCAAGCCCAGGGCTCAAGCGTAATAATTTTTCAAGTAGAGCCCATTTATGGGTTTGGCCAATTTCTTCCCTTCATAATCTTCCAATTCATAGGCTCCTTTTTCTAGAACACGTCGCACGATATAAGGACCATGCGACATGGGTTTAAACTTTCCTGCCCCTAGCGGTTCTTTGGCTTGGTCATACAAAAGGACCAAGTCACCCTCGGTATACAATCGAGGACAGACAGACTTATCGTACTGAATCTTGACACATTTTTTTTTTGGCTCGATAGCCGTAAAGGTGTCTCGACATTGCTCGTCAAGACTCTCTAGGTGCACCAAGCGTTGATCTAAATCTGAAGTGTCAGGTAGGAGCTCGACTGCCAATTTGAGAGAAGGGATTTCACATTCAACGGGAAGTATCGAATCCACACCGTGCACTAACTGAAAAGGGGAAAAACCGGTTGCAGTCTTAATCGAGGTTTGGTATGCCCAAAGTGAGGGATACAACATGATGTGCCAATTGGAATTACTCTAACTGACAGTTTTTTGCAAAATGGTCTTGAGAGACTTGTTGACGGCCTCTACTTGCCCATTTTCCTGGGGGTAATAAGGAGATGAGTGACCATGTATAAACCCCAACTTAGACGCTAGTTATACCATCATTTAATTTTGAAAGTAATTTCCATGATCAGTGATAATCTCACTTGGGATACCGAACCAGGCGATAATTTGGTTGAAAACGAAGAAAGTCGTAGTCTTCCCATCGGATTTCATGGTAGGCATGGCTTCGACCCACTTGGTAAAGTAGTCAACGACCACGATAATGTGCCTATGCCCCCCAGTCGAAGTTGGGTTGTAATTGACGAAATCTACCCCCCACTTGGTGAAGGGATCGACGGTAATGACTGGGTGAAGAGGGGCTAGGTGAGAGTGAATTTTCCGAGTGAACACCTGGCAGGGGTGACACTTCTTAATCGCTTCAATGCAATCTTTAAATATGGTGGGCCAAAAGTAACCGACTCGCGGGATTTTTTGGGCTATCGCAAGCCCGGATAGGTGACCACCACAAGCCCCTTTGTGGCAGTCATTCAGGACTAATTCAACTTCCTCGTGAGTTAAGCAACGACGTAAGATACTATCTATTCCTCAGCGATATAAAGTGTCACCGATGATGGTATACTTTTTGGATTGGTATCTAACTCGTCGTCAATCATCTCGCGAGAGATGTTGAGCGAACTTCAAGGTTTGAAGATATAAAACAATGTCTCCATACTAGGGGTCAGATGACGAGACAAGGAAAACATGTTCATCTACAAATGAATCGACATGGATAACATCCTCGTCTAATCGTGGGAAATTAGATATTAATTTTACAAAAACTAGTGACTTCTTGGACTTGGCTGAAGCAAAGTCAATATCAAATTCTTGTAAGATGACAATCCATTTATTATATTTTCCGCCTATGATACGCCTAGTGAGGATGTATTGAAATGGATTAACATCAACGACTACAATAGTTTTGCAAAGAAATATATAGTGTCATAAACATTGGACTACGTGAACGACAACCAAAGATAGATTTTCGACGTGAGAGTAATTAAGCTCAAGACCAACTAAATTTCGACTGAGATAGTAGATGACATGCTCACAGAGCTCATCATCCTCCTGAACTAGAACCATACCAATCATCTCTTGGGACACGACAATATATAACAAGTAATCCCTACTATAATCAAGATATTTCAGCAGAGGAGTTGATAACAAGGATTTCTTTAAGGTGTCGAAAGACTCCTGGGCTCGCTCATCCTAGATAAACGGGGTGTCTTTCTTCAGCAGGCGCATGAAACCCTTAGTGATATTGGCATAATTCACTATCAACCGACGTAGAAAGTTAGCTTTCCCCTGTAAACCTTGAAGTTGTCTAATCGTGCACGAGGGAGGCAATTGAAGTATTGCCTCAACCTTAAGAGGATCTACCATGATCCCAGTATCAGAAACTAAAAATACTAAGAGACGACCAGACCTAACGCAAAATATGCATTTTTGAGGGTTTAACCGGATTCTATAGTAACGACATCTTTCAAAAACCAACCGAAGGTGTGTGACATGATCCACTCTCTTATGAGAGTGAGCAGCAAGATCGTCGAGGTAAGCTTCGACTATATGCTTGAGATCGTGAAAAGCGAAAGTCATGGCATGTTGGAAGGTTGCTCCAACATTTTTTAGGCCAAAAGGCATTTTCCAATATGAAAAAGTACCCCAAGGACATATAATGTCGTCTTGTGTTGGTCCTTAGGTTTGATCTAGATTTGGTTATATCCTGAAAATCTGTCCATAAAGGAAAATATTTCGCTTCCCGCACACTCATCGAGAATCTGATCAATGAAAGGCCTGGGGAAGTTATCTTTAGGACAAGCTTTGTTCAGGTCACGAAAGTCCATACACACGCGGATGGTTCCTTTCTTTTTATTCACAGGAACAGGGTTGGATACCCATTCGGCCAAGGGAACCGGGTAGATGAAGCCAACATTAAGTAGCTTCTCTACCTCTGCCTTAATAGTGGGATCCTTCCTAGGATTAACATCTCTAAGACGTTGTCGAACAAGTTTAACATCCAGATAAGTTCTAATTTCATGTTCGACAATGCGAGGAGCGATCCTTGGCATATCTTCATATGACCAAGTGAATACATCTTGAAATTCTTTGAAGAGGTTGGTGTAAATCAGAATCTCTTTTGGCGAACAATCCGCACCTATATTTACTTTCTCAATTTTGCTAAGGGTACGAGAGATATCGATCGAGACGGTAGGAGAAATACTTTCCATATTTCCTTCGGCATAAATGTCATGTGTATCAAGTGGAACTATGGCATGATCGACTATCTCACTCAAGGTAGACCGAAAGTCATCTTGCTCAATTCTTCCAAGGCTCGAGAGAAAATAAGATCGATGATGCATATCGTCCCAAGGTCTCTTGGAAACATTCATGGCTTCGAGGATGGCTTCGTCCAAAGGCAAAGTCTCGTCTAAGAAATCATGTGAACAAGATACTGAATTGACCCATATGGGCCTAAGAATGGGATCCTCCTCGTCCGTCTGCGAGGTAACAGGATCAGGATCAACAGAAGAGTCAAGGATAACTTGATACACAATCTCTGTTGTCGATAGTGGCATAGACATGCCAACATGCGACTGTCCTTCAATCAACAAAGTCGGAGAAGGTAAGGTCCAAGTATCACTAAAATAGGAAGTGCGGAAAGGAATGGACCTCTTTGCTAAAGCAGGCCTACTAGACATGGCATAAATGTGGTGAATCGATGCCGAGAAGTCGAAACCACCCATGAGGGAAGAATACATTCTGACACCGATATTCTCAGTTGTCGGCTGAGAATTGTCGATCACAGGGATCGACGATCCGACAGATGCATTAGGACTAGAGTACGCAAAGGATAGCTGGTCGATCATCACGATCTCTCCTTGATGAGGAAAAAAAATCACACGGAAAACGAACGATATGACAACGACCATAACATAGGTCCAATTGCGACCTTGTAACAAGTTATAATCGAGAGGTGCATCTACTACCTATACTTCCACCTCTACCATCTTCCCACCTAACTGGACCGGAAAGGCAGGGAGAATACCATGAGGATGACTTGGAAAGGGTTGTAGAACAGATAACTTTCCAATAGACAAGGGACACCATGCAAGTGGCAGCACCTTCATCAACGACCGCTCGTTTGATAGTATACTTGGAATACTCCACGTGGATTTGAAAAACCACATGGTAGGGTAAGCGAGGCTTCACTTCTGTGACGTCAAACTTGATAACTTTCAAGCCACTAGGCTATAGAGCTCCTGAGGCAGAGAGTAAGGCATTCCTCTGTGATGGACACATTTGGAGTACCTCCAAAGCCGACATCACACAAGGGGTTTGGCCTAGATCTTCAACAATAGAATAGTTTTGGGCAGCTCTAGCATTAGGGTTGTGGGTAGAGTGCTTGAGTACTCCTTTCGAAATACGAGGCAGTGGCTCTATTTTCTCGATCTGTAATTTCATCTCCAGTGGTGGAGGAGGAGCTTCTAGGATGGTACTATCTTTTGAAGAGCTATAATCTCGAGAGCGGGTGGCTATATCAATTTTCGTGTCGACCATATTGATGAAAACATGATCACCATCTTGCGATGGTGGGTTTTGACTTCCACCAGGTGCATTTATGGCGCTCTAAGAACTCGAGGCTAAGTGTTGGTTGTGTGGGAATGGATTCGTTAGCACAGCGGGTGGTAGATTTAAAAGCCTCACAACCTCTGCAAGTTTGAGGCACAAGTGGGTAAGGTGGTCATCGGTACAAAGTTTAGAAGGAAACTTCACCTTACGCTTCTCTTTCCTACCCTCTCTAGCATTATCATTATGTTTCCCATTATTATATTTGTCCTTGGGTTTATTATTATTATTCTTCCCACCCTTACGATTATTTTGTCTTTTCCTTTTATTCCCATCTAGTTGCTGGTCACCATTTGGGTTCTTCGACAATTGCACGGAATGTACATCTGTCGATTGGGTGGGTTTGGAGGATCCAGACGAGGCTGGCCCTCCAACAGACTTTGTTGCTGAGTCTGTGGATTTTACATTGGCAGACCCTACAATGCCATCAGCATGAGGTCTGAGAGTTTGTCTAGGATCATGATTTGTGTGTGGTGCGTCTAAAAGAAGGTGGTATAACATCCCAGACTAAGCATAGATAAAATCAAATTGATGGGCTTTAAGGATAGCTTCTTCCTCGCTGAATACCTCGGAAGTAGAAACATACTTTGAAATAGGAGTGTGTAAAGACTTTAGGAGCCATTCTAGAAGAAAGGTTGGGGGTATAGGAGTCTTAACCAACTACCTTCGCCTACGCCATTCCTGGATATGGTCCGAGATGTGAGTGTCGGTATTCTGGTGTAAAGTTGACAAAAGTTCAAGGCCAACATCATAACAAATGAGTAGTTGAAAGTGATTGAGAAAGGCTAGCACTAACTGATGGAATAACCCATATGTCCCCCTATGTAGCTCAATGCACCATTGTGATTCCACTCTAATGAGAGTGCACTGAAACAATCGTAACCTAATAGAATCATGGTTCAGAGAATTCGATGAGCACCAAAGGTGAAAAGTAGTGACGTGATCACCAGGGTCTTCGCCATTCTTACCCTCAAACTTTGGAATGTCTGATGGATGTTTGGTAGGGACAGGGGGCCATGTGGGGTCATGACTCACTGGGTCATTCATTAGTTTAGACAAATCTGGCAGATTAAGCATGGCCAGAAAGGGAATACAGGGTTGTGACACCTAACCCTGTCCTCCCATGAAAGATGGTGTGTTAGGAATTGCATTCCATCCAGGATTCTAGTGAGGACAAAAACCTTGTTCGTAATTATGAGACCCTCCTCTGGGCTGACTCGTAAAAGATGGATTAGGCATCATTCCGACAGGAATGTTCTGATAAGGGTTATGAAAATTGCCCCTAGTTGGATTAGATCCAAGCTGGGGGTTGTTAAAATTTCCCCCAACTAGATTAGATCCAGGTTGGGGGGGTGCCCAAAGTGTAATACTAACCTCCTCTAGATGGGAACCCGAAGGATTGAAGTGGATTCGTCATGCCAAAAGTATTGGTCAGAATTGGCACCGAGGGGATAGGGATGTAGGGTGGAACTTGTCCGCCAACTGGGTTGTTCCATCCAACCGTAGAGGGATTAGACCCGGGGTTAAGAATAGGGACACTCCCTACATTAGGATTCACTTGGGGAATATGAGAACCACCAAACGGGAAAGGAGTGTATGGAGGTGTAGTTCCCCCAAGTCCAAGGCTAGCGTTATGGCCAACAACTGGGATGGAAGTTGAAAACTGTGAGGCGAAGTTAGGCATACCATAAGAAAATGGACTATAAGCCACGTGGATGGTTTGATCATTGTAACTCGGCAAGTGGCCAAAACCTCCAAAAGGGTTCGAGGTAAGAGATGAAGCATTAACTACAGGCCGAGCCATGGTACCGGTGTAAGCCTCCGGCACTGCAACTATAGCGGTTGCAAGTGTCGAAGGAGTGCCATTAATTATAGTGGGATTGGGAGTTGAAGAACTCCTAGTGTTCTGAAGACTAGACTTGGTACTCATCCTTGCAGGATCACAAGTCTGAAAAGTGGATGTGAGTGTACCACTACTTATAATTCTACGCCTTTTAGAAGGCAAGGACTCGAAAACCGGTGGTAATTGTAACAACTGATGGGACCTGCGAAGAAGATGGTCCGACTCCACGACAACTTATGAATATTCCACAAATAAAAATATATCCTATGGCCAACTAGTAGTCAAAGAGCATACCAAAAAGTCAAACGACCAATATGCATGCAAATAGGCCAAAGTGGTTGAGTGGCCTCTCTCGCTAAAGAAGGTATGTCTCGTCCAAGAGGGACCTAAGGCTCCCTGCTAAAGTTTGGAGGTAACAGAATCAGTTATAAGGGCCCTCGTGGGCTTAACAACCAGTTGGTCATATCCCCCTGGAGTGGTAATCTTCCATAAAGGTTGTGTGTTGTTTGACCCTTATCTGACTCAAGGTACAAGCAGAATAACCCATGCAAGTAACCTATGAGATACCTAAGTCAAGTAACTAATAAACCACTATATAACCGATGCACAGGTGAGCATTCATAGGTATGGATCACTGTATGGGTAGGGTAGCAAATCCCTAAACCTTGAAAGCACCACCTCTCACAGAGGTATGGGCACTAGAAAGATCCCCAAATACGAATAAATCCACAAAAATATCTCTGATGCTAGGTGAGTATCCAGGGGTTATCCCTTCAACTAACTTCGTGTGACCTCGTGATTAACTCTGGTGTGAGCGGAGCCTCCTGATATTATGGATTATACAATGGACTTCTCAACTTCTTGTCTCAGACACATGTGTTGATTTAATTGCCTTGGAGAAGTTTACTCACAAAATCCTATTCCAAGGCAGTAAACCCTAAGCTAGTTTGTAAACCCTAAGCTAATTTGTGCACCCTAAAAATAAAATCATGACTAATCAATTTTAGTTTAAAGCTAAATTTTATTGGTCGTGGTTACTCAAAAAGGTATGGAAGTGAAACTCATGGTGTTATTATTCTTCCAAAAAATAAATATGGATACGATGCAAAGTCTATCTTTAACTTTTCAATGAATGATATGCTAATAAAAACAGTGCAGTCTTCGATTTCAAATCTGCAATTCAGAAGTAAAATGCGATCTTTTGCTAAATGTGCAAACAACCCAGAAACCAAGGATAAATTAAAAATAGAAAACAAAGAGAAAGACTACACCCAAAAATTCAACTCCAAACAAGTTTCCTGTCATCCCAGATAATCTCAACAAGCACTATAGAGACCTAAAAAGGCTTAGCAATCTTTAAATCCTACCCAACAGTCACTTAACCAAGAAAACAAGCAAGGGGAAATGGTATATGCAACTGTTCAGGAGAACATAGTGTATATACGCTTCTTGCAGTGAGACAACAAGCGTGTATACGCAACTGTCAAGGCAAAAAGGGCATATATGCTTTAAAACAAGGCCAGACAAGGGTAAAAGGCTGAAAACTCAGACTCAGAGTGAACAGGATCTGTCAAGCATTGATACAACAAGAAACACAAAGGAAAAAGAGCAATGTAATAAGAAAAAGTACTTCACCCTTAGAAGGAAGATCTCTCCCCAATGGAGTCGCCATTTTTGTTACAAGGGAAAAACTCTCTATGGCCAAGGGTAAACCACAACAGACAGGTATGACTGCATAAATCAACTCAATTCCAACATATGTTATATAAACTAATGTGCAATAGAAGAAAAAGGCCTACCTCGATCCAATGTTTGATGATGTTCCACCGTTGAGCACTTTAACCCAAAGCTTTATACTTGTGAAAAGTTTTCAACAAACAAGAAAAGCAAGTATATAGTGATGATATAAAAGGGGTTAACACATCAGATATCATAATCTATTAATAAACATTACAAACACACACATGGATACTAATCATATATTTGCAAGATACCAATAGGACGGGAAAGGAGTATTTCTATTAATAATTGATCAACATAAGTGTCAACATTACAGAATTCCGTGTCGGCACGGTTCGAAACCAAGAAACCAAGTTCCTTCCAAATGGGTTTGCACCACTTTAATCCTCCACCAAAGGCAAGGTCATGAGAAAGAGGCAAATAAGTCCTCTCAATAATATGGGAAGAGCTTGGGGGTTGAACATTGTGTTCAGACTTGAGGGACAAAGGGATGCAGACTTAATATGAAGTAATTTCTCCAGAGTAACTTTGCTGTCAAAGTTGAATGCTTTCTCCTCTTTTCCATAGCTCGAAATTGTGCTCTTATAGCCTTCAGAATGCAATTGAAGGGCTGAGTCGGAACGTTTCCAGTATATCGAAGGCCAAGGATCAGAGATCTTTTGTCGTGACATGGAAACCCGACTTCATTTTGTATTTTCTGGCACAAATTCCAATATACGTGAGTTGTAGTGGAGCAACAAGCGTATACACATCTTGTATAACTGATAGAGAGGGTATATGTGAAAAAATGTATATTTTTAGCTCTAGATTCATCAAAAAATGATAAAAAGTCTACATAGGAAAATGGAAAAAGATCCTCTATGTAAGATAGCAATGGTGAGACAAATCTTGTTATAACATAAATGCTATTAAAACTATATACAAAATTTCCATTATAATATATTTTTTATATATAAATAAAAACTTAAATAATTACATAATATTTTTTTTTTTTTTTTCTCAGTAAAACATAACAAAATTTAGTGAATTAAATTTTGTTTAAAATAAGTAAAAATTCCATAAAATCAATATATAATATAAATAAATTCAATATATCCTCAAAAATTCCAAATTATCCATAACATAAC
>ML854838.1:13596-24463 GCA_009831015.1 Picea engelmannii | reverse complement strand
GAATTTTACATCATGGATTTAGCATATACTCATGTGGTACTAGGAGTTTAGTGGATATACTCTTTGGAAGATATCTGGATGAATTATAAGGACATGTGGATGGAGTTCTGGGACAAGGATGGGCAATGAGTTGTCCTGAGAGGCATCTCAACAGGTTCCCCCAGGATCCTATCTAATCAACGCATGTAGGATATTTTTATACATAGGTGTGTGGCTTGTGTAGCATAATGCTTGATCACTATGGATAAGCCATCATATGAATGCCAACATTGTGTGTATTTTCCATTGTATCATTTGCGTTCTTTTACTGAAAATATGTTTGTAGTAAATAATTGTACAAGGTTAAAATATACATTTGGTATCAGAGAAATTATTGTCTTCAAAGGGATGCCTTTGCGGTCAAGGGTTTGGATCGAGACTGTGATAATCCTTTTTACAATGGGAGATCTATGGTATTGATTCTTCAGGTGAAGAGAAATGGTGAGAAGTTTGAAAATGGAGATCAAGAAATTTAATGGGAAAATTTTTGAGCTATGGAAGCTCAATATGGAAGATATGTTGGTGGACAGAGATCAGTATATCATGGTGGATCAGATACTACACCTACAACGACTTCAGTAGATGTGATCTGGATTATTTTTGGCACAAAATGAGATTGGAGATATAATAAATAAATGAACATAGATATCATAGATATTCAATAATATAACAGAAATGTATCAGAGATGCAACCATAAACACAAATATACAGTAATACATGATTTCTATTAATGAAATAAATGTATAGAGACTATAAAAATATAGAGTGAAAAACTTGCTAGAATGGTGGTAGCTTATCTCTTATAAGAGATGTGATGGCTACTCGCATTCACAAGAAGATGATTACAATGAGGCTCTGAAGTCCTTTTTACAATAAGCAAGAATGCCAAAAACCCTAGACATCCAAAAACCTAACCCTAGGAGATGAAGCACCAAAAGTCATGTGGGCCCCGTTTGGGTAAGTGAGTACATCAAGTTCATTTTGGGGGAACAATTATGCCTTCAAATATTATTAAAAACACAGATCTTGAAAAACCTTCATTTGGGCCCTCAAAATGGCCCAGGAAGTTAAAACCTGCTAAAAATAGTAAATTGCCAAAATTGCCAGAAAATGTCTTGAGCCATTTGGAAAAGGTGGGTGGCCACCAATATCCACCTGGATCAATCCTCCCTCCTTAGAAAGCAATGGTCTCCATTCCGTTGAGTTCCTGAGGGAGAGGGAAAAACGTTTGTTGAATCTACATCTTGGTGAGCTGCTTGTCTTGCTGGAGACATCGCGCTGCTCAGTTTGTGGAAACTTATCATGAACCTGTTGAGGTTGAGGCTATTAAACAAGTCAAGATACATGAGAGGATGATGTGAATAAGGAATATTTGCACTTTGTTGCAGCCTTTTCGACCTACTTCTGTTGGATAGAAGGTGTTTGGGACAAGGCTGTAGTGGTTGCAGTGCCCTTTTGTTCTCCTTTTGAACAGATTGTGAAGAAGCTGAATTTTGTAGTATGAGATACTACCTTGCGACACTTTTTAGGTGGAAAAGTAGTCGGAACTACCTCTAGTATTCTGTAGAGATGACCCCCCAAAGTAACATTGACACCACGGGTTCGAGACTCATAAACAACATGGCGCCTCCACATATATGGTTGGACCAAGAGAACATCACAAACATCCAGTGGGGCAACATCACATAGTACCTCATCCTTCAAGGGTTGGATGTTGTATGACAATCAACACTATTGGTTGACACAGAGATCTTTTCCTTGCCGAAGCCACCCGATGTTGTATGGCTGAGGGTGTGGTGTTGTCGACAAT
Organism: Picea engelmannii; assembly: GCA_009831015.1. Classification (NCBI taxonomy): domain Eukaryota; kingdom Viridiplantae; phylum Streptophyta; class Pinopsida; order Pinales; family Pinaceae; genus Picea; species Picea engelmannii. The sequence goes on along the minus strand of ML854838.1, from coordinate 22,613 downwards.
CCCAACTGTTTGATGACTTCTGCTGAGATGAGGTTTTTATGGCTTCCACTATCAACAATAAAATGCAGCGGGGTCCCCTTCACCCACATCTGTGAATGAAAAAGTTGCCCCCCCTCTTCATGATTTGTTGGTTCTTCTTTTTGAATTGTTGTAGTCACAACAATAACAATGGGGTCTGCGTCAATGATCTATCCTTTACTAGTATTTTCATAATCAAATTATGAATCAGTGTCCGACTCCTTGTGTTTTATCTCGACCACCAATGACTGTTTTGAGTGACATTCATCGGTGTTTTGCCAGGGGATTTTGTGGAAATCACACCATTTTTTAGTGTCCTTCTTTGTCTTCCCGTGACCCTTATTTTCCTGTTTCTTGGATTGGTTTTCGGGAGACTATTTTTTAGGGCCGTCTTTGTCATACTTTAGTTGTTGCAGATTTATAGACCCAAGTTCCTATTTGTTCTTGTGCTTAAATTTCTTCTCAATTTTAAAAACATATCTATAGGCAACACTGAGTGATGAGATGTCCAGAAAATCCATTTCAGTCTGGATGTATCTGTGTAGAGCCCCATGGTATTTCAGAACCAAATGTTGCTCGGAGTCTTTGATACCCAACTTGGTGCACAAGGTATGGAAGGTATTGGTGAAATCCAAAACTGCTTGGCCCCTCTCTTGCCGTAGTGTGGTCCATCTCATGTACTGGTCCTCATAGTTGCCAACAGGGTAATACTGTTCTTTTACCGCATCCACAAAAAAAATCCCAAGTGAGTTCGGCCCCATATATTCTAGACTCCTCCATGGAACTTTGCTCCCAGTTTGTTTCCCACCAATGTTTTACATGAGGGAGAGCTTTAAGGAGTGCGAAGGTGATCTTTTCTTTGTCGAAAAAATTGTGAACAGAGAAATAACCTTCTAGCATATTTAACCATTTTGCTAGGGCTTCTGCATCTATATGTCCTTCAATACAGGAATATCAAAATTTACTTGTACCTTGAAAAGAGAAGGTGCCTCCAAAGTGTCCACTTGATGAATATGCACCTGATGCTATCGACAGGCGTTGAAGGATGTGGGAAAAAGTATCCATCATTTCGTCCCTCTGTCGCGTGAGATCTTTCTCAAGCAACAGATTGATAGGATCATTTTCTCCATCTTTTTTCTTTTATTCTACCATTGAGGGTTTCTTAGGTCTATGAGAGAGAGTTTCTTCAAGAGAGACAAGATTGAGACCCAACTTGCTATAATTAGACCTTGTTAGGGTGACGCAGTGTCACACCCGTAGGCACGCCTGCTCACAGGATCTTCTCTTTCCACAGCCCAAAGAACACTAACCGGTCCTTATATTCCCCTATCGAGAAATTTTCACCCACAAATCTCTTTGCGCGACTCCCCCTCTCTTTAATTATCGAGGAATTGGAATTCACAACCTTGCAAGGTCAGTGATCGAGCATAGGACTCTCGAATCTCCGAGACCCGATATGAGTCAACGTTGACCCTTCCGTTCCTTTGTCGGGACTGTCTCTATCAGGATCTCGTCACTAGCGGTGTCGAGCAACTCGGTTCTCCGAATCCCGAGTCCCGATATGCCGAAACTCCGATGAGCTCGCAGCTTTGAATTTTCAACGGTCCCGTCACCTCGTTGGGATTTTGGACTTCATGGGATCATGAATCCTGATGTCCAATGTTTCGAGACTTTACTTTTCCCGAACCCTGATACAGTGTGCTACCTATCCACCACGAACTCCTGTGGCCCCACACTATACTTGTAGCCGTCGGGATATCGCGTATCGCGATTTTGCGACTCTCGTTACCAAATATTCGATTCCTTTCTTACGAAATCCCGATAGGCGATTTTGTGAATAACCCAACGCCCCTAGTTGGCTTGGATCAACAGCTCTTCCCCTTCTGATCTTTAAACACTATGTGAATATCTGGAGTATCCCCCTGGACCCCGGCGAGATCCAACGACTCACGGTAATTCGCTGATTTTCCCTGGAAGATATCGACCGTCCGTTCTTCCTTATGCAATCCACGAAATGACTAAGTGTTCTTCCACATAACATATCCACCTGTGTGCAAACTTGCGACGCTTCTTTCCAACCTTCAAGGAACAACTTTTCTACGTTGTCCTTCAACAAATTCGAAGGTCCTATCCATCCTGATATTTTCCCCATGACCTCAAGTCCTTCAAGAAAACTCTTGCACTCACTCCTTGTGGAAAACCTTCAACAACGTCGAGGTGTTGAAGTCACTTGACTCTGCGCACACCTACAGCAGTAGTATGTCAAATGCTTCACTCAGTTTTGCAACCCTGAGACTTTTACCCAGCCTGTTCACTCCTTGATCGACTCATGTACCCAACTGCACTTCTGGATGAATGAGAACAAAAACAATCTCTATCTGAACCCTCTGTCAACGCACTCCTTGTAGACACTTCAACTGCACTCCTTGCAGGAATTCTCTGGATCAAATAGAGAAACAATTGAAACTCATTCCATCTCCCTCTCAGACTTCAATTAATACATGAAATCACATACAAAACATATAAAAGCAAATGTATAACAAAAAGCAAACGTTCATGAGCCTATCATTCAGCACCAATACACAGAGAACAACACAAGCCATGAATTTGAATCAAAGCTTTCTATTAATTCAAATGTTTGTACATGGGTGTTTTTACACAACTCTCTGCTTCTTCTTGCTCCAAATGCTTCTGAATAATGTTACAATGCACAATGAGGGTGTCTATATCCTGTTTCCCTCTTGCGCTCTACAACTGTATAGTCTAGAATTAAATTCTATCTACTTTACATTAACTATTTTAAATTTCATCTACCTACTAAGGACGAGAGCTATCCGCTCAAGGTCCATTTACAATATTAATGGCTCATTTAAGATTTGCACAACAATTCCAAAGTGTTTTCAAAATTTGTGTTGGCTTGTCTAGCTGTCCTCCGCTTCTGCGCTGGCTTGCTTGATGTGTTGGCGATGCTCCTGCATCATACTCCCTTGCTTGAAAACTTTCATGGGCTCTTGTCCATGAGCTCCTACATGGTCTATCCATGCTTGTGTATCTCATCTTCAGTCTCTCAGCTGGCATCTTCAACTGGATGGTTCTTCCACTTGACCAAATACTCAAAATATTGTTTTCGCCAGGTCCTCTTACTCACTCTCTTGTCTAGTATGCATTCCATCTGTGGCTTCTCTACAACTGGAATTTTCTTCGTCCACTGGATCGTTGGATTCTCATCTCCAGCCTCTACTTCTCCAACTTTGTATGGGTACAAATCATAGACATTGAATATCGAATAAATTCTGATCCCATCGGGTAGTTCAATCTCATAAGCAATGTCCCCAAATTTTCTCAAGACCTTGCATGGACCGATTTTCTTCATCTTCAGCTTATTGTATGCTCCTCTCGGGAACATTTCTTTCCTCAAATATGCCAGAACCATATCACCAAACTCGAACTGAATTTCTCTCTGATGTTTATCTCCTCTGTGCTTGTATTCCGTACTTGAATTCTGCAACCGCTCCTTCACCTGGTTGTGAAGTTCCTTCATCACCTCAATGAATTTCTCTGCACTAGTGCTCCTAGTAGCAGTCTGTCCTGAATCTCTCAGTTCAAAAATTCCTCTCGACTTCATGCCATAAACAACCTAAAATGGACTTTGGCCTGTTCTCTAATTCACTGAGTCATTGTACGCAAATTCTGTCTGTGGTAGTATATTGTCCCAACTGTTGTGGTGCTCTGTCACCAAGCTTCTCAGCAAGTCTCCTAGACTTCTATTGACCACTTCCCTCTATCCATCCATATAAGGATGATAATATAAGCTAAACATCAAATTAGTCCCCAGCTTCTTCCATAAGGTCCTCCAAAAATTCCCTATGAATTTTGTGTCTCTATCCGAAACTATACTTTTCGGCAACCCATGAAGTCGAATGACCTCTTTGAAGAACAGATTTGCAATGTGAGTTTCATCATTGGTCTTCTGACATGGGATGAAGTGTGCCATCTTGGAAAACCTATCCACTACCACAAAGATTGAATCAACACCTCTTTGTGTCCTTGGAAATCCCAATACAAAATCCATGCTTATCGCATCCCACGGCCGTTCTGGTATGGGCAACGGTTGATAAAAACCTGCATTCTTCTTTATTCCCTTCGAATGATGGAAAATTCTACATCTGTCTACAAATATTTTGACATCTGCTCGCATTCCCAGCCAAAAATATGACTCATTCAATTTCATGAATGTTTTGTCATGACCGAAATGTCCTTCCAATCCACCACTGTGTTTCTCCTTCAACAGATTCTCCCTCATGGTGCATTTAGGAATACATAGTTGATTGCCTCTGAACAACAATCCTTCCTAGATCATTTATTCTATCCACAGGCTTCTGTCTCTGAGAACTGGATTCTCAACTGCTTCATACGCTTCCTGAAAATCTGGATCATCTGCGTACATATTCCTGAGATCATCGAAACCTAAAGTGCGGACTCTGAACTACTACAACAACAAACACTTCCTGCTCAAAGCATCAACAACTTTGTTAGTAGTACTAGAAATATGTTTAATCACAAATGTGAAATTCTTCATATACTCAACCCGTTTTACATGTTTCTGATTCAACTTCTCCTATTGAGTCACAAACTGCAGTACATGATTGTCACTGTACAATACAACTTCTTTGGCTATCAAGTAATGCCTCCATTTCTTTAATGCCGGTATGATAGCATAAAACTCCTTATCATACGTGGAGTATTTTAATTTCTCTTGATTCAACTTCTCGCTGAAATATGCTATCGGCCTGTCTTCTTGACTCAAGACTACCCCGATTGCAAATCCGCTTGCATCGCATTTCACCTGAAATGTTTTCTGGAAATCCGACAACACCAAAACCAGTTGTTCCGTGATCTTCCTTTTCAACAGATTGAAACTCTTTTCATATTCTTCTGTCCAGTGAAAAGACTTATGTTTCTTCTTCACTGTATCCATCATCATTGCGCTAATTCCATTGAAATTCCTGATGAATTTTCGGTAGAAACTAGCCAAACCATGAAAACTTCTCACCTTGAATACATTCCTTGGTGATGGCCAATTCTTGATCACTTCCACCTTATCCGGATCCATCCTCAACTCATTTTCCGAAATAACAAATCCCAAATAAATGAGTTCTATCTTCATGAATGAGGACTTCTTCATATTAATCAACAACTTCTCCTGTTGTAGTTTCTACATCACTGTAGCCAAATGCTTCAAGTGCTCTGCCACTGATTTACTATAAACCAGTATGTCATCCAAGTATACGATGGAAAATTTCCCTATGAACTCCCTCAGGACTTCGTTCATCAACCTCATAAAGGTACTTGGCGCATTTTTTAATCCAAATGGCATAACAAGCCATTCATACAAACCCTCAGTTGTTTTGAATGTTCTCTTCCATTCATCTCCTTCTCTCATGTGAATCTGGTGATATCCTCTTTTCAAATCAATCTTTGAAAAGTACCTTGCTCCACTCAAGCAATCCATCAGATCATCCATTCTTGGCAATAGAAACCTGTACCTGATAGTTATCTTATTGATCGCCCTCGAGTCGGGACACATCCTCCAGCCTCCGTCTTTCTTCGGACTGAGTACTGTTGGAACAACACACGGACTCAATATTTCCCTGACTAACCCTTTGTCCAACAACTCTTGGACTTGCCTTTTAACCTCCTCATTCTCTTGTGGTGTCAATCTATATGTGTCTTTGATTGGAAAACTGGCTCCTAGTATGAGATCAATATGATGACTCACACTCCTGACCGATGGAAACGAACGAGGTAGTTCGTCCACTATAATGTCAGCGAACTCTTCCAGCAGTTCCTGAACTTCATCCGGTAAATCATCCACTCTTGTACTAGTCAGAACAATCTGTGGCTTCCTGACCACAAAGAATTGTGGATCCTCCTTTTTCTTAACCTCGGTAAGAAGTTCCTTTCCACTCATGAGAAGTACTGTGTTGCTTACTTCCGACTTCACCTCCTTATCCTTTATTGCAAGCAACATGTGTGTCCTCCCATTTTTCTCTATGGTGTATGTGTTCATTCTCCCATCATGAATCACATTTCTGTCATATTTCCATGGTCTACCTAGCAATAGATGACAAACATCCATGGGAATAACATCACATAATATCTTATCATTATATCCACCTATCTTGAATTCAACCAAGCATTGTTTAGTAACAGTTACCTAGTTTCCTTTCTGTAGCCACGAAACTATGTATGGGCTTGGATGAGCAGTCGTCTCCAGCTCCATATTCTCTACCATCTCCATAGATACAAGATTATCCATGCTACCACTGTCTGCAATGACCTTGCATACCCTGTCCTCGGTCTTGCAAGCAGTCCTAAAGAGTCTGGTCCTTTGGACTGAACTTTCCACCTCCTTCTCGGGTGTCAAAAGGAATTTTTGCATCATGAGTGATCTTCTGCCTTCAACGTCTTCGGCCTCAACATCCTGCCTCTGTGCTTCGGTGATGTGAGCTTCTCCAATGTCCTTCTTTTTCTCTGGACACTCGTAATACTTGTGCCCATTCTTTCCACATGTGAAGCATGTGATTACTCCACCTATTCCTCTTCCTCTACCTCTAGTATGAGGAAAAGTGTTGTTGTCAGCATAATCTCCTCTCTGTTCATTATGCTTCCCTCTCTGTTCAACATATGCCCCCCGCTGTGAGGTTCCACCTCTCTCTGCATGAGTCTGAGGTTTCTTCCATTCCTCCTTGGGCTTCTGGTATTTGTCCTCGACAACTGCTTTGCCTCTGGGCTGACTTCTGCCTCGTCCCCTCTGACTTTGTTTTCGGCTCAGCTTCTCTTCAGCTTTCAGAGCCATCTAATAAGAATCTTCCACCGTTTGGATGGTTACCATTCTCATCTCATCCTGTATATCATATCTCAGGCCATTCATGTTAATCGAAACTTTTTCATCATCTCTCTCCCAATGACCTGCCCTGATGTTTAGTCGAGAGAATTCCTCAGTGTATTCTTTCACTGTCATCAACTTCTGTCTCACGTTTTGCATTCTCCTTAACAGAGTAATTTGATAATCCCTGGGGATGAATTTCGCCTTCATCTTCGCGATCATCCTGTCCTAGCTCTTGATATTCTTCTTTCCCTTGCAGCGCCTATCATCTTGTAGTTCATCCCACCACAATGTTGTATGTCCTTTTAAGCGTGTAACAACATGCTTGACTTTCTTCTCCTCTTTGACATCTTCGTAGTCGAAGTAAGTATCCAGAGCTCTAATCCAATCTAGTAGCTCCTCTGCATCCAAGTTCCCTCGTAAATTGGAATGTCCATCTTCGCTCTTACACCCATCCTAGCAATAGCTTTGATCAAACACTCGTTTGATGCATCTCCGACTGTAACTTCCTCCTCTCATTCAACCTCTATTTCAGTATCGAAATCACTCAGATCCCTTGCACTAGTTGTGCGTCTTTGTGTTGTCTCCATGTCCTCGAGTCTTGCTCGGAGGTCTCTCATCTGTCTCTCTATGGCTGGATCAGTTATTTGCATGCCTCTTCTTCTCTGCACTTCCCTATCCTCTGGATCAGGTGACTGCCTATCTTTCCTTGGCGGCATGGAAAATTCTCCTCTTATCTGCTACAAAAAGAAAATAACAATCTGTCTTAGCTCTGATACCACTTGACATTGTGTATCAGAGTACTCCTTACCTCTTATGCCTTCCTCACCTAAAATATACAGCCAAGAATCTGAAGCTCTGATAACAAACTGATGCAGCGTCGCACCCGCAGGCACACCTGCTCACATGATCTTCTCTTTCCATGGCCCGAAGAACACTAACCGGTCCTTCTATTTCCCTATCAGGAAATCTGCACCCACGGATCTCTTTGCACGACTCCCCCTCTCTTTACTTATCGGGGAATCGGACTTCACAAACTTGCGAGGTCAGTGATCGAGCGTAAGACTCTCAAATCTCCGAGACCTGATATGAGTCAACGCTGACCCTTCCGTTCCTTTGTCGGGACTTTCTCTATCGAGATCTCAGCACTCGCGGTGTTGAGAAACTTGGTTCTCCGTCTCTTGATTCCCGATATGCTGAAACTCCGATGAGCTCGCGGCTTTGACTTTTCAACAGTCCCGTCACCTCGTCGGGATTTCAGACTTCGTGGGATCACGAATCCTGATGTCCAATGTTTTGGGACTTTACTTTTCCCGAACCCCGATACAGTGTGCTACTTGTCCACCACCAACTCCTGTGGCCCCACACTGTACTTGCAGCCATCGGGATATCACGTATCGTGATTTCGCGACTCCGTTTACCAAATCTTCGATTCCTTTCTTAAGAAATCACAATAGGCGATTTCGCGAAATATCCAACGCCCCTCGCTGGATTGGATCAACGAATCTGCCCCTTCTGATCTTTAAACACTATGGGAATATCTTCAGTATCCCCCTGCACCCCCACGAGATCCAATGACTCATGGTGATTCACTAATTTTCCTTGGAAGATATCAACCGTTCGTTCTTCCTTATGCAATCCACAAAATGACTAAGTGTTCTTCCACAGAACTTATCCACCTGCGTGCAAACTTGCGAAACTTCTTACCAACCTTCAAGGCACAACTTTTCTACGCTATCCTACAACAATTTTGAAGGTCCTATCCCTCCCGAGATTTAACCCATGACCTCAAGTCCTTCAAGAAAACTCTTGCACGCACTCCTTGTGGAAAACCTTCAACAACGTCGAAGTGTTAAAGTCACTTGACTCTGCGCACACCTACAGTACTAGTCTGTCAAATGCTTCACTCAAGTTCAAAACCTTGAGACTTTTACCCAGCCTGTGCACTCCTTGCATGTCTCCTGTGCCCAACTGCACTTCTAGATGAATGAGAACAAAAACTATCTCTATCTGAACCCTCTATCAACTCACTCCTTGCGGACACTTCAACTGCACTCCTTGCAGGAATTTTCTGGCTCAAATAGAGAAACAATTGAAACTCATTCCATCT
>ML854836.1:0-16020 GCA_009831015.1 Picea engelmannii | reverse complement strand
TTTACCCCCTGGGCCTTTAGCCCCTTCTTCCCACAAGACAAGATGTACCCTGAAAGGTCATCCTAATGGCCAGACTAGGGGAATGGGATGGATGAGCGGGGTATAAGATGAAAAAGTGATAAGATGGAGGGAGCAGACGATGGCTCTGCAAATCCCCCTTGGTGGCTAACCAAAACCCGTGAATACCAGCTTGCTAAGTCACCCTATCAATCGCCCCAACAATGGTCAAGTGGATGAGTGTAAGATCCAAGCAGTCATCCGAAATGAAAGAAACCTAATGCATATATAAGAAGGTTATAATGATCAAATATGACACATACCATGATACCTCGGACCAATTACCTCATGGAGCAAGAGCCCTCTCTGATGCAAGCCTAGGCCGGTAGTGATGGAAGCCGGTACTGCTGACAGGACAGGTCTGGCCGAGAAGAAGAAAGATGGGCCCTCCAGGGCCATGCTCAAGTCACTCCTGCTCTCGGTACTCCATGTCTAGGACAATGTGGGCCTCGAGACATGATCTCCTAGTTATCCCTAGATATCGGGGATAACAATCTCCAAGTGTCACACATCCAACGGAGGGAGGTCATCTCAAGGGGGGCACACTTTTAGGGTTTTAGTCATGGCTAGGGTATGAGGGGTGAGTGGGGAAGGTGGAAAACACCTTTCCCAATCATCAAATATGTAGTTAGGGTCAAAGGGGGATACACCTAAAGTTTTGGCCACCCTCTTGCTTTATTTTTTAATTTCCCATGTGTTCATGAGCAAGGGGGGCGCCCCTTTTCTTAGGGAGTGACCACTTGAGGTTGTTGGCTTAGCAAGGGGGGTTCTTCTAAGTGGAAAATCACTTTCCAACTTAGGAAATACAATCGAAATCCTTTCCCCACTCTCTCTCAAGACTTTAGTCACTTTTACAAAATTTGACTATTTTAATTTAGCCAATTATTTGATGATTTTTGACTGACTTGGACTCCTCATGGAAAATGACCTAGCAAAACTTGTCCAAATGAGTTGAAACTTGGTCGAAGTGTGTAGTGGATCATAAACCATTTGATTTGAGTACTCATACCCCTATACAAAATCCCCAAGGACCAAATTTTTACATTTTACATAAAAAATAATTAAAAATTCCCCGTTTGCGGGAATCTTAATTATTTAAAAAATCCTATCAAAACTTAGCGGAATTCTGCAAGACTCTAGGAGATGTCTAGCATGGTCATTTACAACACTTCCAAACCTTAGGCATCCATTGGGCTCGATCATTAGAACACCTTTCACCACTTTGGAGGATTTATGTGAGTGAAAAACTCGAGGGCAATTAAAATTGTAGTTAAGCAAGATTAATTACCTGAGGAAAAAAACACTCGATGAAAGGACTTCCCTAATGATAAAGTCCTAGGTAACTAGACAAAAATTGACTCATGCTAGCATATTACAATATTATCCCACGTAGGGGAGCGAATATTTCTAGTACATAGAAAGATGTGCCGGGGGCAAAATTTGCCCTGTTGAGCCAAAAGGTCTTCAAACGGGTTGTACCACTAGCACATGACGTTGACCCCCTAATCAAAATAGGTGGTCAACAGGGTGAACGTGGAAAGGGTAGAGCTCAAGTATGGACCGACTTTTGAGAGTCCTTTGCTATTTTCTCTTTCTTTCTATAGCATTATTCTTTTTTTCTTCTTCTTTTGCTAGCAGTTGCAATCAACCTCTAGGCCTTTAGCCCCTCTACTGATGAGAGAATGAACCATGACCCATTACCGAAGTTTAGTAGACTACGACAGGCTCTAAGATGGTAAGTGTTAAGTATGCAGGGAAATAGAACGGTACCCTTGTGAGGCCCCTCTGGTAGTACCCCTTTTCCTTGGGGGTGACAACACGAGACTAAGGCACAGATGCTGGCCACCAAGGTGAAACAAGGAAACAAACATAAATTCTTGAGCTTATGATCCATTATCCAACTTCAACCAATGATCCTCATTCACATGCCTAGTATATTAAGCACAACACCTTGCATGAAGAAAGGGCTAACATACCTCATGGTGATGTTGGCTTACTATCTCCCATACACTTGTGTTGACTAGATGTTATGAGCTGGGCTGATCCGAAGTAAAAGAGGCAATTTCAGGGGGTTGCTGGGTTGCCATGGGTGGAGATGCTGATCATCATCATCAACGGGGTCACTGTCTTCATTGTGGGCCATGAGACATGATCTCCTCCAGTTACCCATAGGCTGGGGGGGTAACATATGGCTCCAATATGGGGACATGTACTCACCGTAGAGCATATGAGAACCTCAACATCTCTAGTTGTCCAAGACCTACAATCCTGCAACCACTTCTAACCTACAATCCTGCAACCACTTCTAACAACACTAGCACTTCAGTAGCAAAGGCAAGGGATGTGATCCACTCGTGTTAGTATACTGAAATTTTTTGGCATTTTCATAAACATAAAACTAAGCTAACATGAATGCATAACAAAGCAACAAGTAAAAAAAAACAATGCATGACCTACCTAGCCTACCTACCTACTCTAAGCATTTCAACTTGAGAAGCTAGGCATACTCATTAACCAGTGAATCCATCCTAGCATTTCATCAAATCCAAGAGTTCTACCTTTGTGCTTAAGTACAAACCAAAACATAAATATATCAAGCACAAAATAATCATGAGCCGAATCAAACACTACACCACACTCAATCATAGAATTCAATTCATGGAGGCGGGAGGGAGGGACAAAGTCATGAAAGGAGACATCTTCACAAGCTTGGTCTATCCATCCCTGAACAGGGCTATGACAAAACAAAAGATCACATGGCTGATTCAAAGGCTCTAAAGAATGGTTATCTTGGCTTTCATCGCTCCTTGAGGCCTGTGAAGGGATGAAAATGAATATGGAGGATGGCTAATAATTATTCAAGGGGAAGCTGAAAAAATGGGATGTCAATGTTTTCCCTAACGCCTCCAATCTTCCTTCAAATTCTAAGAAAACATTTTGCCCCATAGACAACTTGGGATTGGGAACATGATTCCCCACTATATCCTTAGTGATCTAACGAGGTGAAGAAAAAGAAAAAGGCTGGAAACCTTTGTCATAAAATTATTGTCTTGGGAAAATCATGGACTCATCCTCATCAGAGCATATAGATGATTGAAGATATTGTTCATAGAGTAAATCTGAGTGCTTAGAAGGACATGTATTAAACTCTCCCGGAAAGCGCTGAGCATCATCATGAGGATGGTGCAATGGTTCATTCTTGGGTGGTCAGAATAAATCTGCAACCATATCATCTTCATGTTGCCAAACATCTAAATCATAGATGCATGCATATTCTGAAGACAACAATTGTGCATTTTTGATCATAGAGCCATCATTGATATCATAGATAGGATTTCCATCAAAACAAAAATAGCTCATATACCACCTACGTCTTCCAGTGCATAGGAAATCATCAACATTTTCAATTGCATCATCATTCTCTCCATCGAATGAAGGGTCTAATACATCCAAAAGTTCCTTCGAGGGTCCATCACTTTCCAAGTCACAAGGAGATGCATCATAGGAATCAAAGACTTGGAAAGGAGTGCCACTTACCTTTGTATCGCCTTCATGTGCAGGAAGGATGGAAGTTTGGATGACTTTATCTTCACCAAATGGAGGAGTAGATGTTGACGCTTCCTCTTCATGAGGGCCTTCTTCGTGGATTGGGTCTTCAACATGGTGTGCTTCATCGATAGGTTCATAAGGCAACTCATGTTCTACTTCGTGTTCTTGATGACTTTCCTCGTGAGTCTCCTCTTCAAATTTTTGTTCGTCAATGAATTCTTCATTTTCCTATGAGTCATTCACTTGTGTGGGGTTCTTCTATAGCAAGAGGATTCTTATGCATTATGGATTTCTTGGTCTATCGAGAGTTATTCAAGGTGACAACTCTGGTGTATTTTTCTTGCTGCTTTGATTCTTCCTTTCCATGTCGGGAAACATGACGAAAAATAACATTGGAAGATGGAACAAGAAGTTGGACATGATGGGGGAGGAAATCGGGGATATGCGCAGTACTGTGTAGACCTTGCAAATTCAAACTAGCAGGATCTTGTCCCAGATCCTCTCTGTGCTTGAATTCACGGTGCAACAACGTCAAAACATTCAACAACTCCAGGATGAATGTGCAACATTGAGGACTCAAATTGAGGAACTTCGTCTCCTTCAAAGCCATGGTTTGCCTCCTAGGTCAAATAATGGTATCTCTGAAGTGGCATCGTCTCCAACAAAGGCGCAACTGGATTTTATATTCCCTGCTCCTAGCTCTAATCGAAGTTTCTCGAGTAGGAAGGGCCTCACCATATCTACATAAGCTCACCACATCTACATAGCTTATGCCGTGTCTTTGCTCTTTTATCTTAGGGTTTTTCATTGGAATTTACACAGTCCGATACTATGGGAAATATTCAGAGTCATATTTTTTGTGTTACAACTAGTAGGCTTTTTTGTATCCAAGATGAGAATTATAGAAGCCGACTTTCTGAATTTTGGACATTATGTATCATTTTGGCGTGTTCACACACTATTTTAATTAATGAAATCTTCTCCCTGTTACTATTATAAGTATATATATGTGTGTGTGTGTGTGTGTGTGTATCTGTGTGTTATTGTGTCCCTTGAAAAATTTGGGGGTGCGCTCTAGCTATCCTGGAAACTCGTCCCCCTGTCCCTACTGTTCCCAAAGCCAGTGCAACATAGGAAATTAACAATGAAGTATAAACCCATGGATGAAAATGTCTAGAAAATGAAAGTAAACCGTTAGCTTTGCACTAAACAATGAAATAAATATTTTTGACGGTTTATCTTTTGTATTTTATATGGCAAGAAAAAAAAAGAATTGATTTTTTAGGGTTTTAATGGTTAGTCGTTGGAGTTAAACTCAATGCCTTATCTCCACTTAGGGTTTTTGGGGTCAAGAAGTATGCCCCTCTAAGAATCAACGTTTATGGATTAGAGTGAGAGACTAGGGCCACAAGGCTAGTAGTCTCTTGTCTAATCAAGACAAACCATGAAACCAAGGCCCTACAAGAAGGGTTTCTCCAAGGGAATAACCTTCACCAACAAGATCAACAAAAGATTTGAAAAGAATACGTAAAACCCTTGCCAAGGAGTATAGAACTAATCAAGACAAGAGATAAGCACTTACCAAATCGTTTTAGAGAAGAAGGAAGAGATACAAACCCTAGATGTCCTCCCTCCAAGTAGTTGATGACTCCTCAACGGATCGATCTTGCTAGTTTATATAGAATCTTTAGCATTCACAATAGTCTTAAAAAAATATACCAAGAAGAATAACCAAAAAAGAAAGAGCTCCAAGAATTGACACCAAGAAACACCAAGTAAAAGATCTTCTATTAATGGCTTCAATAATGATCTCCAACAATTCACAACCATTTGGAATGAGAGGAGTGCTTCTAGGTTCATAACTCCTTCCCATTCTTTATTCCCTAAAATAATCCCAAGGAAATAAAATAAAAGTGACTTGTCATCCACATAATCTGGAGACTAAGTCAATTTACAATTAAATGATGCTTTCCATGCTAGAAACCCTCATAAAAGGGGACGGCCTCCACAAAATGTGCTCAAAGAATGCTCTAATATTGTCCATAAATCCTTGAAATATGTCTCCAGAGTATGACCATGTCCATACCTAAGGTCAAGGCAACTCCATGAAGCATGGGAGTGACCCTCCAAGTGAAAATATGGGTCATAAAACCCCCAACAACAAGAATGATGTCAAGCTTCTAAGAGGGCCGATTTGGCTCCAAGATACAACTTTCTATCAAAAGTGACTTTGCGAAGGCTCAAAATATGGCAAGGAAGGATCCTTGGCCAACCTAGCTCCAACATCCTCTTTCAAGCAAGGGGACGACCTTACCCCAAGTCAAATAAATCCATTCTAAGTGGACGACTTCTTCCATTTGTTCAATAAGTAATCAAAAGTGTGATCAAAAGCCCCTCTACATAGCAAGGGATGAGTGCCATGACATCATATTCAAGTCCAAAGTCACTTAAGTGACCTCCACATCATCCAAATGGCTCAAAATAAACCCCACGATTGTCATAAAGTGCCACAAGAGAGGTTGGCCCTCCTTTAGTGAAGAAAATGATTTAAAAAAGTGCCAAAGGAGGGGGGCGTTCTGGCATCTGACATATGGAAAGTGTAAAGGAGGTCCATGTAGATGAAAACAACCCATTTGTGCCTCAGAGAGTGTGATCATTGCCTCAAAATCTGTGATATGCCTCAAAAGACGTGAAACTTCCTCACGAAATGTGACATGGGATGATCAAGTGCAGAGTCATTTCCGATGGCCAAAATGTGGTACATACATAAGAAAGAGAGGGTCCATGTGGGTAAAGTGTGCTAAACAAAGGGTATGAACTCTTACAGAGTGCAATCCCCTTTTACATAGCAAAAGAATAAGCGAATAGTTAGGGCCCCGTAAGTCATGTATCCTAGTAGATCCACCTCAAAATGCCCGTCTACGTACCTAGGACATAAATGCTTGACTTTAGAGGGAGTTACCACCTCCAAGGGGTAGTCGGACGGAGCAATAAAACCAAGCACCTTGAGAATTGGGACTAAAAGGATATGCCATGACTGTCCACCTAAGGGGATTTGGGTGACCTATAACCAACACTTGTACATCAAGTCATCCAATCATGGCCACATACAAAGATATCATCACACCTTGGGCACATCGGAGTGGTCACATCTCATGAAAAAATGTAGGGTACATTGTAGAGAATCTCGAGTGTAACAGAGCCTTACAACTTTTCTTTATCCTAATCATACTTGATCTTGTAGGTCCATTTAGTCATTGCCCTTTTTTCTGGTTCTACTTGGGTTGGTTCGATCAACAAAGGTTGGTGGCTGGAAAGAGGAGGAAGTAAAAGGTAATACAATTTGTCTCCTCTCATGTATTATTGCAAATTGACAACAAATTAGCATGCTAGTTAGTTCACTCTCATATTCTTACTATATGGTAATCATCCTAAGTTTGTAAGTATTTCATTACAAAAATAGCGTAGTGAGTTAATAAATAAATATTATAACATATGGGCACATAATTCTTTTGAGCATTTTGTTCCTTGAATAGATTCATACTTTTCTTATAGTTGTTGCCATGTACTCTGTAAAATTCCAGTCAAGTATTCATTCTTCAATTGGCTTGCATGTTCCAAAAAATAAACATCAATGCTCATCTTTTGTTAGTTTTCTTGGTGTTAGGGTTATCGAGTAATTGCTGCAGATGCACCACCTGTTTGGAGCCATCAAGAGTGGGTTAATTCGTTTGAGAGGTTTTTGGATGCTATGGATATTCACCATGTATGGAACTAGCAAATTTTATTTCTTACTAATATAATTTTTTTAATATGAAATCTTAGAACATTTAGTGAAATCTATGTGATATTGGGAGTACTTAGAATTGAAAAAAATACCTTGCTGAGATGATTATAATGATTAGTATGATTTTCTTTTGCTTGATATTATGATCTTGTTTGATTGTTAGATTTTGCTGCACCTCAGGTCTGGTCTAATGTTTCCACAGTTATACACAATTTACCCAATTGAACTGTAAACATAAACACAGTGAGATGCCTAACTACTTAAACACAGTGGAACATAACACTAGCAATTAGATCATACACATGTACACAAGTATTTAATGTCAAAATCTCTTGTTCTTACATCTAGAACAAGGGGCTCCTGTACCAGGGACAATGGCCCACTTTTACAAAAGAAGAATACCAAAATTTACTTACAATATACCGCAGAAACCCTCCTTGGTTTCTGTGCCAATGCTGTACCAAAAAAATCTGCCCTCTAGGCCACTGTTGTAACAACCCACTTGGCTTTCCTCAACCTACCCTCCGAGCTGTCCAAAAGGCTCCACTATATCAGCCCTCAAGGGCTATCCAAGGTCTACTCTGGATCTGCTGTTGTCCTGGCTTTTACAGCTCTAATGGAAGCCTTCACTGCTGCTGCTAGGGTGGCTGTAACAGCCCCCAACAGTGCCCAGAACTGTCCCACAACTGTACTAGCATTGCTGCAACCTTGCTCAACACACCTGTGGTTATCCTCTGAGCCTCCAGAATACCTCCAGCACCTTGCTGCTCCTTGCTGTCCACCTGTAGCAGCCTGTGACTGCCTCCTGGCAGCTGTCTGGCCCTCTAAATCTGCTGCTGTGGCAGCCCTATACCCCCAGCTGCCTGCTGCCACACCTGTGGCAACTCTTCTTAACTGCTGCTGCTTTCTCCTACGCCTGTTAGAATAATCTTAGGAATCTTATTTTGCATTGGGGGGGTGTTAGAATAATAATGTCTTTAATTTTCATGTCACATTACATGTGACTGAGACAACGTGATGTTAGATGCTAAAAATTAGGTGGTTGAACCACTCAACTACCTTAGTAGAATTATGTGTAAGTGAGATATCATGTGTTTGTGAGAGGGATTTTATAGATCAATCATTGATTTGAATTATATTTTTCATTCTATCTCCACTTTTGTGCATAAATGTGTATGCCTTTGTTTCCTAACAATGGGAACGGTGAACCTATACTTGATTGTAATGTTATTAAGTTCTCCAGAGTCCGTACACATCCGCCACTGTCTGTCTTTCAATGTTATCCATGTTGGAACTGTGCACAGTCTCATAATGATCAACATGCTTCCAGCGCCTGCCTGCATGTTCACGGTCTTCTAGCACCCTCTAGAAGCCCCTAGGACTGTGCATGATCCATACTAGATCCCTGGGACTGTGCGTGCCCCATACTGGGTCCCCGGGACTGCATGCACCAGGCACCCCATACAAGGTCTCGGGGATACCATGCACGCCAAACTGCCTAGAGGCCGCACATCACATAGATGTGTGCCAGTTTGCTCAACAGTGTGCTGATTCTCTCCAGAGATCTGGACGATTCATGAGAGCATGAATTGCCACATAGAAACTGAATCAGTTTTGTTCCTTTTGATGTAACTAACTCCCTTTGTTATAAATAAGATACTTTAGATGCTTGTAGTGGAGTTGGACTATCTAGACTTAGTGTGCTTTGTTATTGCACAGTTTGTAGTTGGAGTAAAGGATGGACAAATTGGCGTAACTGAGACTATCCTACCATTGTCACCTCAATAGGATAGCTCTTTTTGTTTAGGGTGTGTTGACCGCCTATTCAGCTAGGGGTCAACTCA
The DNA here is from genome assembly GCA_009831015.1 of Picea engelmannii. NCBI lineage: Eukaryota > Viridiplantae > Streptophyta > Pinopsida > Pinales > Pinaceae > Picea > Picea engelmannii. Next base: position 6,783 of record ML854836.1, on the reverse strand, counting down.
TGTACCATGAAGTATTCATCTATGTTGAAGACAGTATTTGGTTCTACTTGGTGTCTGATGTTCCAGCACAAAATTTTTGTAAACGAAATTTCCGCACCCCTGCGTGGGTTGATAATGTAATAAGTCTGCATGAGTCATAGTTAGGTCAGGTACCTTGGGATGTTTTCATTAAGGGAGTTCCTTTCACCGAGGGTTTTTTATCCTCAGGTTGTTAGCTGGGCTCCCGGGCCTGGTTGACTTCCCTTGAGTTTTTCCCTCCTCACATGCAATAATTTCCTCCAAAGTGGTGAAAGGCGTCTTAATGGTCTCGTCCTTTGGTAACCTTTGCTTAGGATTGATGTAAATGACCATGCCAGACATTGTAGAAAGTTTCGCGGAATTTCGTCGAGTCTAGATAGGTTTTTTAAATTAATTAAGTCTTTAATGATTTAATTAATTAATTATTTTTTGAGCTAAACATTGTAAAAACTTAGCCTTTGGGGTTTTGATAGGGGTATTTGTGCTCAAAAGAAATGGAACGGCACCCCCTACACCCATAGGCCAAGTTTCAACTCAGTTGGACAAGTTTTGGTATGTCTAAGTCCACTCAGAGTCAGAGTTAGTCAGAAACAACAATTTTAATTGTTTATATGACATTAGTCAAATGTCAAAAATTATTGTAATTTGGAGTTAGTGAGTTAGTGGTAAGGTGGCAATGAGCAAGTTAGACCCTCCTAACCTACCCAAACCCATCCTAACCCTTTCTAACCTTTATCTACCCACTTAACTTTCATTTTCACCCTTTTTTCCCTTGCCCTAAGGGGAAAAACGACCCTCACTAATTCAAACTTTAATAAAACCCACTTAAACTTTAATTTCTTGCCATAAACCTTTATGTGGGCCCCTCATAAGTGAGGTGCGCCCCTCCTAGAGCTCGACCTCACCTTTGTGTAGACCCCACGTCCCACTCCATGACATGTGGGGCGCCCCTCCTTCATAGCTTATGCCCCCCCTCTCAAAAAACCTTTGTAATTCACATAAAGATTAAAGTGGGGCCTCCTCTCATGAGAGGTGCGCCCCCCCAAGCCACTTCTTTCTTCCTTTGAGGGCCCACGCCCCTCCACCTCATCTTTCCACTAACTCAAACCCTAGAAGGGCGCCCCCTTTCTAGAAGTTTCTTCTCTTGCTTGATTGCCAACACATGGCAGCCATCCAAGGCCCCTCTCTTTACCTTTTTGGGTATAAAAGAGACCCCTACCCTCCTCATTGTGTGATCTTTCTTTGAGCTACTGTTATGCTGCTGAAATTTCACCCCATCCTCTTGCTCTTGTCACCAAGTCACCCACTCATTGCTCTTGAGGGTTTTTGGAGGAAGTACAACTCCAATACTCTCACATTTTGGAATAATAGAGAAAAGCTTTGGAGGATTATGAGAAGATCTTTGAGTATTCTGGACTTTCTCTACACATGAGGTGATACTGTGATTTTAGTTTGTATGTGAATGTTTGCAATAGATCTTGAGTTCGAAGTAGTTTGCTTGGGTAAGATGGCTTTGATTATTCTGGTTATCTTATGTGTATGTTGAGTAGCTTAGAGTTTGCAAGTATTTCGCTCTAGGTGTATTTCAATATCACTATCTATTCCATACTTCACGTGTTTTCTAAGTTTTGTAGGTCACGTCAATAGGATTATTGGGATAGCATCCGGACGGAGTCTACCCTTATTCCTTACATAAACTCTAAAACCCTTTCTTATTATCCATTTTCTTTATGCACACGTTTTCAGCTTTATTTCAGCATACTAACACTCTTAGATAGGTCAATATTTCATCTTTTTTCTTGCAGATTTTTGTGTGGAAATTTTCTGTGGTAAGGCAGAAAATTTCCTCTAACATTTGTTGTTGTTTTTCACCATTTCTAGCAAGCTTTTGCTTGCTGGTTTTTGCATAAACTTACCAGCAACAAGGGGAAACGCTGCCGAAATTCGTCCACAAGCTTCAAGCAAGATATATTTTCAGTGGGTAACGATTTCCTAACGTTTCCTTAGTGTAAATTTGTATATTTTGTATTATTTTGCTGATTTTCTTGTATATTTTCACATACTAACTCATTGCCGACACCTTGGGAGTGTGCTTGGCCTAGCCAACCCCCCAAAATCATCTTGGCTTGTTTCATCTTTCATTTCTAAGTTATTCAATTAAATTCTTTATTCTTTTGATTAATATTTTTAAGATAGTTTCTGCCTGAGCGGTCGGCCAGGAGCCTACCTGACATTCTCTCTCCCCGGCTCTCCGGTGCTAGAGAACGAAGGTTGAATGCCCCGCTTTCCTGTGCAGTTATATCTTAAGGATATTAATCTAAATGTGCCGGCACCTTGGGGGAGTCATCCCCAAAATCGCTTCGGCCTAAAGGAAAATAAATTTTGATTCAGTTTTGTCTATTTTATTTGCCGACACCTTGGGGGAGTCATCCCCAAAATCGCCCTGGGCTTAAGGAAAATAAACTTTTATTTGTTTTCAGTTTTTGTATTGCCAGCACCTTGGGGGAGTCATCCCCAAAATCGCTTGGCTAAAGGGAAAATAACTTGTGATGCTTTACATGCTGTCTAGTTTGATTATCATTAGTGATTAGCATCTATTTTTTTGTGCTCTCTTTAGCTCACGGCCTCCTCTCTTTTTTGCAATCAATGGTTTTGATGATGATGGATAAATGATATATGTTGTGGTGGATGTCTATTGAGCTCATGGCCTAGTCCATGTTTCAAGTATTTTCTTCTTGAGCTCACGTCTTGGTTAATTTCTTTTAGCATCCACGTTTTTGCACTTGTGATTTCATGATTATGGTTCTAATATTATACATGCTAATCATCTAAATGCTCTCGTCTTGTTATTTTGGTCTAAGTAGCTCACGTCCTAATTCATTTTTGCAAGCACATGTTACATTTCTGAATGAATGAAATGCTGATGTTGAATATGTCTTTGAAGCTCACGGCCTAGTGGATGATCTGCATGGTAAACATTTGTTTAAGCCCACGGCCTCATTCAGTTTTAAGCACTCACGTCTCACACTCAATCATTCACGTCTTGCATAGTTGATGTAATGCTTTATGGTCAAGTTATTCATGGTTTAAGCTCTTTTATGCTCATGGCCTGTTCACAAGTTGAAGTATCCACGTCCTAAGTCTCATTTCAAGTACTTACATAGCTTATACTTATGGTTAAATGCTTCACATTTTGCATATATGATGCTCACGGCCTGTGTTTTATGGCTTGACACTTACATCTATGTTTTAGAGCTCACGGCCTTGGCATGGTTTACATAGTTTCGTCCTACTTCTTTTACAAGCTCATATCATAATTTGGGTGAAGGATTTGTTGATGTGGTTTAGGCTGCTTGGATGCTCACGTCTTATTCATTGTTTAAGCCTTCACATATTAACCTTGTCTCAAACACTCTTTACATCTATTTGGGTTAATTTGTTTCACATGATTACACATCTTTATGCTCACGGCCTCACCTTTGGTTTAAGCATTTTTGTTTCAGCTCACGTCTGATTCATGATTTAAGCACTTATCTTGATGCTCACGTCTTGTTTATAGATTGGCACTTACACCTTATGATGCTCATGGTTTAGTTGATTATTTATGCATTAGCATCTTAGCTTTATTTCAAGTGCTCCTCAACACACATTGCATATCTTATGATTATGAGTTGAATGTTTTACATTTGAGGATCTCCACGTCTTGATATCTTATGATTTAAGGTTAAAGCACATACACCTTCACAGTTCATATATCTTACAAAGTGCCTACTTTCAAATCTTACTTGCAGTTACATGCGAATGTTTCATGGTTAAATGGTCTTATATCTTGCAGCTTTACCTTCATATGGTTCATGATTAATGATATAACACTGTGCATCATTTACTTTACATTTTGACATGTTATTGATGATTAATTGACACACTGCAAGCATCGTTCTCAACACATTTTGCTCACGGCCATACGCTAAAAAGATAAAATTTGAAGGTCTAAAACTTGTTAAAAATCAACCCAACACACCTAAAGACCCACCCACGGGTCCTAACAACCTTTAGTAACATTTTAGGGGCCTCAATCATCTTCCTCCACCATCTAAAACGGGTTTGAGGGACAGTCCGGCGGTAGTGGTGGGGGACCGTCCCGTGGTTTCGTTGGGGAGATCCCGCGACAGGACTACCTGTTACTAGGTGCGGGCTGACCTTGGAAGCTAGGGTAGGGACTCGTAGCCCTACTATCTTGAGCACCGGGCAGTTATTTGGTGGAGCAAGAAGTTTGAAGCACACATCTAGCTTAGGGGGAAGGGTAATTAAAATTTGTAAAATCTTTAAGCAAGTACAACACCTAGTTGCATAGATCACACGTGTATGTTTGGGGGGAATTAGATGTATGCATAGGCAAACACACTTGTGGTTTATTTCGTTGTATCATCTATTCACTGCAGCTATATGTTTCATCTCTCTTATGTTTATATGAGCAACTGATCTACTTGTGGAATATCTGATTATTTGCTTATCTTTATGGTGTGGATCAAGTGAGTAGTGAGTATCCCACTTGGGGAGGCACTACTTGCTTCAATCCTTGGGTGTTTTGTGTATAAATTGTTTATATCTTGTATTGGTGTATCTTTGTATCTAATCGGTATATCTTGTATTTATCTTGTACATCTGTGTATCTGATTTGTACATTTATGTATCTCATGTATATGGTGTAACCTTTGTAGCCTTAGAATTCTTTTGTGATTATTTGCAGCTTGTGGTTTGGGTTGTTTAATTTGATTTACTTGTGAAATTTTTCGTAATTAACCACCCTCAAACCGTAGTCGACCCCATTGCCCAACTGTAGGCACTAGTCTTTAGCTGACTTAGGAAAAAAGTTGACTGTCATATAGATTAGACTTGCACTTTTGCATTGCTGCTTGTCATAATAGGCTAGTTTTCCCCCCCTTGGCCTATAACGAATTAAAACTAACTCCTAGAACATTAACTTAAAATTAACTTAGCAACTTAGGGACTACCCCCCTTGGCTTCCCTAGGAGTAAGCCTAGAAGGAAGAAGTTCCAGTCAAGGTGACAGTGTGGGCTGGAACTTAGACTTTGTGTCTCCGAGGGCACACTGAGTGAGTTGGACTTAGCTCACGTCTGCAAGTGTGCATTAGGACGGCAACAGGGTGGTAGGCCTAGGGGAGACGTCCCCGGTGACTTGGGGTTCTGAGAAGGCAAAGGCTTAAAAGGCTAAGTGATATTTCCCCCCTCACAAGTCACCACCAATCAGAAAGTCCCGGCTAATCAGCCAATAAAGATAAACAATAACCAAAAAGGTGTACCTGCCCGAGACAAAGCAACAAGGAAACTATACATGTGCAAGATCACTTGCTTTGGTTACTTCATATAATCATGGACTTCTGATATAAAGCAATTGATAAACAATATTGATGAAGCAAATCAATGATGTAAACTAGCAATGATTACGATGTATCACTTCACAATAAATGCTAAAGGAGAAACTTCACAATGTGCAATGGCAATTTATCATCAATGCAACAATACCAACATTAGAAGCAACGCTTCAGCCAATCACTCAATTGCTTTAAAGATAAATAAATGCTGCAAGGTATAAGTATGACACAAGTAGATAATAGCAACAATAGGGTTAGTGAATGTTAGTCTAAGCTAGGGTTAGAAGTGGTTAATGATTGTTCAAGAATATTTAGAAGTTGTGTGTGATCAAGGTACTCAACACAAGAAGTCTTAGATCAGTGCGTTATTAGGGCAAATGGAGTCAAAATCATTGCAAAAGTTTAAGGGCCAAAATGATAGTGATAGGGCTAGAGACAAGAGGGTTTAATGTTGAAGTGTTGCTAAGGCAAGGCCTCAACAATCAAACCCTAGGGGAGACGGCTCACTAAGGTGTAGTAGACCTAGTCCCTAGTGCGTCTTCTTCCTTCTCTAGCTCAAAAGGTATTTTAAAACGACTAGCTTGAGTAATAAATGCTATGGCTAAGGACAAGAGAGTTTAATGATGAAGTGTTGCTAAGGCAAGGCTTCATCAATCAAACCCTAGGGGAAAATGGCTCACTAAGGTGTAGAAACCCTAGGCCTTAGTGTGTTTTCCTCCTTCTTTAGCTCAATGACAAGAATAAGATGGCTCGACTAGAAGAGTAGAAGTAGAGTGTTGCTATGGCAAGGCTCTATATAACTTCATCAAATCAAAATGGCTCTTAGCTTAACTTAGTAGGGACATGAAACAAGGAGACCAACATGTGCTTGTCCCCTAGGGTTCTAATTCAACAAATTATAACAACAAAATGCAAGTAAAAAATACCATAACCATTCAATAAAGAAGTGTTTGCAGAAATTTACTTACATCCACCAAGCATTCATATAGCCAAACCCTAGTTGTAAACCTTCCACCAAGAAAATGCCAAAATTGAAAATAGCCAAGAAATAGTCATTCAACAAGTGCGCATCAATTTTCAGCCAAAAACCCTAAAGAAGGGCGCAAATTTCAGACCTCACTTAGTGTGAGTGAAATATGATGATCAAAATGAGAGTTTTAGCTCTCTACTTATACAGTACAAATAAACTTAATTAAATTTTAGGTCACTGTTATCCCCGATATCTAAGGATAACTAGGAGATCATGTCTCGAGGCCCACATGGTCCTAGACATGGAGTACGAGAGCAGGAGCGACTTGAGCATGGTCCTGGAGGACCCTTTTTCTTCTTCTCAGTCAGACTTGTCCTGCCAGCAGTACCAGCCTCCATCA
>WSFP011386926.1:0-28666 GCA_009831015.1 Picea engelmannii | reverse complement strand
CATATATGCTCACCATGACATTTTGTAGGAGAGTATGTCCCTCTCTATAGTGAATCAAATACTCTTAAAGTGCCAATAATTCAATGATAATCCTCATAACTTCCATAATATTGTCCTTTTTTCAGGTCTCTGTTACTTAGTGACAGTGTGTCTGCAGTGTAAAGTAATCACCCATTCTTAATAGAAGAAACACCAGATCTAGAATGTTTGTGCAAATACATAATTGTATGGTTGTAGGTAGTGATGTTGCAGCTCCATAATGATGTAATAACTAGTTCACTATAAGATACCCTTCGAGTGGATATCTCAAATTTCTCCACCAAAATTCTGATTTGGATTCAAGTTCACCTTTGAAGCTTTAGTCAAATAATAAGTTTACCAACTGTTGAAGGTGAAAATTTACCTCTCAAATAACACAACTAGTATAATGAAGCATCAATTTGAATGAGTTGCATCCCAAATTAAGATTAGAATGGCTCCCACTTCTTTGTACCCTTATAGCCAAGGAAACCACACAAATTGGATGATAAAGGATGCTTCCTTACACAGTCATTTAATTTCCCCAAGTCACCTTCATGTATATATGTGTTAGCAACAATTTTCTGAACAACATATGATAATGGAAATGTGCCCAACCTTGTAGGTAAGATCGACCCAAGTAGAGAATGTAACAACATCCAAGGGAATATTCTTCTAGCAGCAATAAACTTAGATTTACACACAACATAATTCTACCAGAATGCAACTCGGCTCCCCTTCATAAGAACAATATCTTTCTTTACCATTTACACCCCATACTGAGGGGGATTCAATCCTTCCAATTAGAGACTAATATGTCCTTTAACTTGCAAAGATTCATGCTCATGATTATGAGGAAATGTGCCCAAGGATATAGAGAGGAAACTACTCCCAGATTCCTTGAATCCCCACAATTTGTTTTTCCTGGAGGTGATCAAGTTTGAACTCTGGTTGTTTTCCAAGCAGTGGTTTTGTGGATTGAGTTTGATATGTAGATGATTTGGATATTGAGAATATGTTGAATTCATAAATTGATATGATATGGCTCGCCCCACCATAATGGTTCATAGATATAAGTATAGGCAACAACAATAGATAGAAGGATAGTGCCCAAGATGGAAGAAAATGTCCTAGCTCCAAAGAAATCGTTTCACCAAGAAAATCAATGGAGACTAACACCCAACTCCACTTTATACATGCAATGGAAGAAAGTTGATCTCATCATAAATATATGGCAGTCACAAAATTGTTGTATTCTGATATGTAATTACTAGGTGCGCCCAGATTCATGAATGAACTCGACCACTGTAAAGTTCCTTTCAACCTTATTTGTTTTATTATGGTTTTAGCCAATTGTCAGATGATTTGCATATGAATTTTTTTTGCAACGATGATTTCAAACTCTTGATATACTACTGGTAGTTATAACCATTATACATTAAAGACTCAAACAAGAATTAAAATCACACTTCTATGTCAACAGAGTATATGAAATTAATTCAAATAAACAACAATGAACATATAGGAACCTGATAAGGGTATTGCTGTAGATTACTTGCAGAATACAAAAATATCCTAGCCATGGAATAACAGTGGAGCACATCAGTCATGAATCTAAGAGATAAGGCTCCGTTAACAACAATATAATCTATCACATCAACAACAAAAACACCCACAATATAGTCGACGTTTCCACAGTAGATACACCCAGGTTCTAGTAATAATTCAGCCCAACACTTAACTCAGTCCTCCCACAGAGATCAACTATAGGAAACAATAAAATTGGCCCTAGTGAGATTACCCATAGTTGATAAACCAATTTCTAATTTGCAAGGAAAGTGACAATGCTACTTTATCACTCAGTTATGCACCCATCATTCACTTAATGCACCTAGGAAAGGGAAAATCGACCCCACTGATAAACAATGATTCCATCACTTCCACACAGTGGATACCAAAAGGAAAATCACCACCATAGTGATGATAATACAACCCAACAATGATATTCTTCAATTACCCTCACTGAAATCGCCCCACAGTAAGAAATCAACCCCCACACTCAAAAAACCATCCCAAATTGGCCCCAACAACTACCAAAAATCCCCAGAAGGAGACTCAACCCTCCAAAAAAATAAATCAGGCCAGTCAAAGAGGGAAAAATCACCCAGACAGAAAGAAATCGCCCCTGCGGTTAGTATTTCGACCATATCTATCAAAAAACTCGCCCAACAGAGATATGTTTCCTTAGGGGATAAAGGTAATATCAAAAAATTTCCCTCTTACCCACGAAATTTGCCCAGAACTGAGAGAAAACCGCTTAACAAGAGAATTTGTTTTCCTTCCAAGGATCTCAACCCCCTTTTCTTTAGTAGAATAGTTTCCCCACACAATTTTCAGCCACACTAGACAATTCAATATTTACCCTATGGATAACTTGGTGCAATATGAATGAATCGAGACACATAAGATCAAACTCATCTGCCATTAATAAAAATTCAAAGACAATGAAGAAAACTTGCCACCAATCGATGAGACTTTGTTGCCAATATGATTTATTCCTCCACTGTCTTCTATAAGTTATGTTCTATTGATCCTCTAGATTCATTTAAATGTTGAGTATCATGATCAAGATAGATTCCATATTCCCACAACTGGCCAAGATCATGCTCTGATACCACTGTAGTGTTCCGTTCACAAAAAAAACTAGGGTTTTTAATTAAAATAAATTTTGGGCATTAAATTTACTGCAAACCCTTGATATTTAGTCAAACACGTTGTAGAAACACCAAACACACATAAACACGAGAGATAAAGAACATGGGAATTTTTTTATTATTATGAGAATTTTGAATACAAGCATAATACCAAAATGGCTGCTATGGCACCTGCAATACACCTACAAAAATAAAACCTGGAACAATGCTCGATCTCTCCAAATAGAAATGTTGAAGATGAAAAGTATCACTGAAGATCCAATGGAAACCCTGGATGGATTACCCTCTTTGTCTAACTAGGGTGGATTAGTCTCACCACCGAAGCCAAACTATAATGAGAGGGTTTTTCCAAAACAGTAACGAAAACATTGGCTCACTGAGCACTCCACAAGAAAGAATCTCCAAATTTGATATCCCAAATGACTTGCTCTTCTCTCCTTTTAAAGGCTCATTGGATATTTCTTAAGAGAATTTTTTAATAAAGTGATAATGTTTATATTTTATTTAAGCCACTTAAAATTAAATAATAATTAATTAAATATTAGCTGTCAAATTAAATTTAGACAACATAACCAAATAATTAATTAAATATTTAATTTCTCTAAGCTTGCCAAAAATGGGACATTACATAAAGATTTTTGGATTAGTGGGGAGGAATGATCCAGGATAATCCTCACCGATCCAACATGCCTTAATATTTGCAAAACAACAGTGCCCATATTTTTTTTAAAACATATTTGGAAGCATCCCAAATTTTGATTTCATTCTTCTATTTTTGTTAATCCGAGTTGTATCAATTCGTTGTTTTTAAACAAAACTCACTCGCATCGATGGCACATCTCTCGATCTCTCAATAAGTATTGTGAAGGTTAATTTTATTTAAAAAATATTTGAAAGATATATATTTAAAAAAAATTTCATGACGTGTTCCTATTTATGCATGGTATGTTAGATTTCATTTCCAAGAAAGGAAAAAGAATAAAGGAGGGAATATTTGGAGGTATCTGAACCCATACCTCCATGGAAAAAAGATATCACCTTAGCCATTACACCATGCACTTGGGAAATAATATAATGGGGAGAATATTTTATTTGGGAGAAGATAAGAAGCCCCTTCATTGGGAGAATAAGCAAGCTTGAGTTCATTTTATAGAAGGAAGAAGCCAATGTTATCTTCCTAGAGAACATCAAACTGATTTTTCGTAAATTGAATGCCATTGTGTGATGTAAGGAGATTAATCCTATACTTGCATCCTTTTTAATGGATTGAATAGTCATTTGAAGTGGAATTGGAGACATATCCCATATGGGTGAAATTTGTTATCAATTTTCTTAGTACTACATATGTTATTTTTAGTTTAGTTTTTAAATTTTGGTCTTTAAATGCTCATCTTTAATGAATTAAGCCAATTTTAAACACAATTTGTAGGAAATTGAGAATCCTATTAATATAATCTAAATTAGTGGTGTTTTAAAATAAAGCCTTTATCACTAAATTTCAGATCAAGGAGAGTCTTTCCACAAAAAATTCATTTACTCACTTGTATTCACTCTTGTGATGAGATGTAACCAAGAGAATAGAGTTCTCTCTCTCTCTTTCACTCTCTCTGTCTCTTAAGTCTTACTTTTACTTGTATTCTTTCTCTCTCTAGAGGCACTAGGGTTTCTTGGTCTTGTTGGAGTTTCTTGAAGAATATTGGAGTTCCATGGTTAGGGTTTATTCCTTGGAGATTGAAGATTAGGGTTTTGAGAGAAAACCCTAGTGTGGATTTGTGAAGAAGAAGAGAAGAGGAGGATGTATTTCCTTAGCGGTTGTGTTGGAGACATTCTTGAACTAAGATATTCTTGTTTGAGCTAGGGTTCAATGATTTACCTTAGCTAGGTAGTTTTTAGATAGAGAGTTTTTGTACTAGCCTTGAGAGAAGGTTATGGTAAGTACTTGCACTTCATCTTGAATATATGAAATTTCTAGCTGTCCACATCTTGTGTCATTTTCATATTTGAATTTAAACTATATATGTTCTTTATGTTTTGATATTTACAATCATTTATGTATTGTTGATTGGACATAAGTAAAAGGAAAAATTGTTAAGTGATTTGACATCTAAGGAAGAATATAATGGGATAATTTAATTGTTGTATACTTTTGTAATTACTATTGTAAATGTGAATTTTCAGATTTGATTATTGATTGATAAGTTTCCCTAGAAGGGGCTGAAACTAATCTCTTTGTTTGTTATTTTTCTCTTTGAATTACTGGGAAGTTTGGGGTTGTTTAAAGTGAATTATTGCGAGATTTCCACTATTGTTTTATACTCAAATTTAAAATAGTTTTAAAGGATGAAAATTCTAGGTCTATGATCCAGGAAACCTTCTAGGAAGAAGGTGGAATTTCATTTTTGTTTTAATTCCTCTACCATGTGAAATTTCCAGATTAGGACCACTCGATTTTCCTCATCTCCTTGGAGGGTTGAAAAGGTTGAAGAGCAGTGAAAATGTGGAGGGTAAGAAGATAATGAGATCATTGATTCATAGTCCAAAAAAATTAAAATAAAAATCAATAAGTTTTTAACACTCTTATACTCTCTAAAAATTTGTCTAAATATGTTCCCGAGGTTATCCAAGGTCTAAATCAACAAGACAAGTGAAACATTCTAATCAAGGATGGGTGAACAATGAGTCAAATATGCCCCCAAAATCTATAGTCCTGTCATTTTTGTGGTTGAAAATTATGAGCAATGAACAAAAAGATGTAAAGAACAAGCTATTAGCACTGAAATAAGCCTGAAAAGAAGCCTAAAATTGTCTGGAAGAAAACTAGGCAAGGTATAATTAAGTTGGGTAAAATTAGTCAAATTTGGTGACTTGTATTATATGCATAATAGGATTCTAAAACCATAATAAAACACGTGTTTAGGTTGGTAATAAATTCAGAAAATAAAATCCTTCTTTCTCTTATGATTTGTGACAATTTACAAGGCGAATTAGGGGTGAGAAGATAAATTTTAGAGTGTTGTAATTTTATGAAAACCCTTTTTTTAGTTGTGTACGAGGTTATCAACTCGTGTTAAATTCCAACATCAGGTTCAAAAAATAAGGCTACTATATAACAAGTACAACCTTTAATAGTTATTAATATTTTCCAATCCCTAGGGGGGAGGAAATTGAAAGTTAATCACCACAAGTTTGATTTCATAACAAATATGAAACATAATTGTTCACTATCCATGAAATATCCATTGAAGTGATCATGGTAGAAAGGATAAAATGCATTGGGTGGATTGACAAAAGGTTTGAATCATTATCATAATTGGTTTTATTAGATTTTATCTTATTAGTCAAGTATGCAAGACAACCATTTCATTATGAAGGTCCTCCCAATTAGGGTCACACCTTTTATCTCACAACATTTGATTATCACTTAGTATGAAAAGAGTAACTTGTATAAATCAAGTGGCATAAAGTAGAGAGTACCCCATGCAGTTCAAAAGAGGGGTTATCCCTTTCTCATCACTAGTATTTTTGAGCTCTTAAAGTCATTTCAATGTAAGAATGATACCTATGAAAAGGAAGAGGTCAAACAATCCCTCGAGGGAATTTAGTTGGACTTATTCAAGCATAGTAGTATTTCAGTCAAGTGCTATTCACTATGTTTGTTCGGTGATCAACACATAAGAGAAATGAATAATCCATATTAGTGCTTACTCTTTTGATACAAAGGGAAATCAAGTTTATGAGGGGTCCCCAATGACGATTCCTTGGCTTTAATTCCTAATATCTATGAAATAACTATGCATAAATTGAAAGACCAAAATGTCATCCATGTCACTAGAAAACATGTTTCTTTCACAAGCATGTAACTTGGTCAACAAAATTGTTAAAAATAAATATTTTGTTTTGTGGGAATGATCCTTGCTTGTGTTTGATATTTTTGAGCGATGTTTTTCTTTTATTTTTTTTGGCACAAGCTCCTTTAGGGGCAACAATATGAAAGTAAATACTTAAGGAAAAAGCTAAATTCAATGGTATTGATTACCTGTAATGTACCCAACCACCTTGGTTCTTGTTGGGATGGCAGGGCATTGGGAAATTTCTCAGTGTCCCTCTGAATTCACCCATTAACTCTCAACTCTGATACCACATTGTAACACACCCCAGATTCACTTATGGGAATATGTTACTATAATTCAACCTCTGACACAGGGAAATTTCAAAATTACCTGAACTATGATCAATTGATCTTTGATGACAAAATTAACCTTTGAATACAAATGAATATGCATGTTATCATGCTATGCATCTCATAGGTAATCATGCAAATAAACAATCACACAAACACATAGATGCATAAGAATATTATTAATAAAATATTTAAAGAAAAACATATACACAATGGAATTATACATAATAAATATTAAAAAAACACTTATCTTATGATAAATCATCAACTTTATGAAAACCTCAAATGCTTCACCCAACCATAGACATTGCTACTCCAATTCTCTCAGCAAAAGGTCACCTTTGATATGGAGCTATGAATCCACTGAGGAAAATTAGTCCTAATCCAAGCTAAGATCTCATAGACCAGTGTAGGTGTTCTCTAGCCAAGGTACCAAACTCCATCATCAATTCCAATCTACATCCTATAATTCCCCATCAATCTACACAACCCAAGGATGTGTACCTCCTTATCTGCATCATCATCCCTCAAGCTATCCCACTTACCTTCCAGGTTTTTGGGATAGGATGGCCATGAAGTCTCATACCTTTGTGTCTCTAGGAACTCCAGTTTCACTCAAGAGTCTCCAGGCACCCTCCAAGATTCACACCTTGGGAAACAACCCAAACATCTCTCACTCCAGGTCTCCATCATTCCTTAAGGAAACCAAATGAAAATTCTATACTGAATCCCCAATATAATTCATCTATAATTCAATGGATTCATAGAAAAAACAAATTTACATATATTTCCTATGTCACCCTTAACTCAGTTCAGCAATGATAGTCAAGAAATGACTCAACAAAGATATGTATTATCTCAAAAGGGTAAACTAGTACAAAGTCCCACTAAAGTATTAATTTCTCGAGATATTAATAATTCTTTGAGTTCCAGTAGTTTCCCGACATAAAAGACTATTTTTTTTTTCATTATCTTAGCAGTATTCACTATTGATGAAGGTGACCAGCTGCCAAAGGTGTGTCACTAAAAATTAGACTTCATCGTGGCCTCTACATAAATTGACAATATTTTGGAGATGATTCTTTCAATTTACAACACTCTGTGTTTTCCCAAGTTCAAAGTATATGTATTCCACTACGCTTGCACATAATTCTACAAAAAAAAATTACAATTGCATAAAGCCACCTTATGAAAACAATCCATCCAAAATCACTCGAGCTGGTTGTATGAAAACATCCTTCGAATAATACTCCACTAAGTTCCATTCAACATTGAATGACATGTTACAATTTTGTGGGTAGTTCCATGATCTTTCTTGTCTAGAAAATCAATGACTTGATAAATATTCACTTGATTTGTAATAAATAATTTCCAACCACTCTCTCAATAAATTAAGAGACCCAGGAATCCTCACATTTTTACCATTGATCACTAAGCCTTAGATATGATACATAGTGCCTTGCAACCAACTTACTTCATTGATCTAGAGTAATAATATCGACAAATGCACTAAGAAGGCTTACTTGGTGCTGGATTCCCTTGCTAATATGCTTGAGGGATGTTCCCAAAGAAAGGTGGTTACATGTACATCTTTAACTGATTTCTCAGCTAGACTTTCATATTTTCAATTAATATCCTCAATTTGTTTTGAAAAAAAAAATTCTTTCTCAAGATTTTCTGTTGAAGTATTAGCCTCCAAAACAAATATATTTCTTTGTGATTCTTCTAGTTCATTGGAAAGTAAATTACTAGCTATTTTGATATTTTCAATTTGTCATTGAGCATCATCCCAAGGTGCCTAATTCAATGGTTTACTTAGTCATTCAATTTGATCATTTGGTTCCATTGATTTTATTGGAGTTGACATCTCAACACTGTCCAAAAACTCTTCCCATATTTGAATTAGATGATTTATTTCTAGTAAATAATGCTCCAACATATCATATTGTTTATCTAGAATTATGTACTTACCCTAAAGGTCCTCGTGTTTCCTTCTTAAATATTCAATCACTTGAATTTGAATCAAGTTGACAACATCTAATTTTGAATTTGACGCCATAAAACTAACATCATATTCATCGTCTCTTTGAGGCATTATTTTGTCCAAAATTCTATAAAGTGGATCATTTTCAATAGAATATGACCTCTCAAGCCACTCAATTTGTTGAATAATTTCCATGGAATGAAATTTCTCTGGTAAATTCCGTTCCTCCAAAATTTCTTATAATTTTTGAAGAATGGTGTATTTATGGAAAAAGGATTCTCGAAGACTATTTGTTGAATTCCAGATATATGCTAACTTTGACTCCAATGCCTCGAAATATTTTATATCCTCTTCATATGATTTGATATTTTCTTTAGCCTAATGAAATGCAATAGATTTAACTTGTAGTTCTTGCAAACACTTATCCATCTCATTTGAATTTTTGGTCAATGAATGTTTCAATGCATCTTATTGTTGAACCAATTCCTCTTGTAACACACCCAAACCCTAGGTTCTCTTCTAGGAGATGGGGCATCATAATTTCATTTTCCTTAACTCTTTCTAGGTTCCCCTTTTCTCTAAAGTGTAGGTTCTTCCAAACCCGCGGGCTATTTCTTGACCCCTTTGAAGGATTTGAACAAAGGGCACTAGCTTTCCATGCTAGGCCCCCTACTTCATGTTACCTTGGGTTGTGACCAGACGTCAAGACAATAGGTGCCTATTTCGGTACTTCGGAGCTTCGGACTCTGAACGTTTTTCAACTTGTGACAAAAAAAGTCTCCGAAGTGCAATCCTTCCAGAGTGTCAGATATTCTGAAACACACCCTTCTCTATTCAACAGTCACAATGGAATCCAATGCTTTGGCCCTCGGGGGTTCTTTCTCTAACCAACTCCGCATTTCTCCCGGAGTGAATATCCTTCGAAGTGGTAGATCTTCCACCACACGTCCTTTTCCAACAGATGGCTGGGATGACTTCAGATCTCCGACCTTCAAGGATCCTAGTGCCTTCACACCTTAATGCTCCTAAAGTCGTTCAATGCCAGATTGGCCACAACCTAGATTTGACAGGCTGAGGGCATCCATGTAACCCCAAATATCTACGGCTCGTAACTTCTGCTCAAGGGTTCCTTGGGTCCCATCGTTAGGCCATTCCTAGAGGGACATATATTATCCTAATACACACCAATACAAATACGTGGACCTGCTTCAGGTCACCCACGTTGCCTTACCTTGCTATGAGGTCACCATACCTGCAATGCCATCACTTGACATGTAGGCCCCACGTGCTTTCGACATGAAACGTGTGTCCCCATGATCGAACGATCAAGAAGGGCTCATAAGGATCCTTAGATCCACATTACACATTAATTCACGACTCCGATCATCGGGAAATATTGACATAACAACATCCCTGTCCTCCTGAAGAGGTCAACACTGAGCTCATGATATAGTAGATCCGACGGTCAGGTTAACTCCTGGGAATCGTCAGATCTACGACCCACATTAACTTCGGGACTTCAGAGGATTCACCTCCTGTAAGACGAATGTTCCCAATTCGCCAGACCCACGAATTCCAAAATACTCGAAGGATTAACATCCGCATTCCTTCACCATATCTGACGATCGTGAAGATCTTCGACTCCTCCCAAACTAGTCTTATCCATTCGTCTCCCAAAGGAAAGGATCGTCCCTTTCGAGACATGAATCTCACTATCCTTCCTGAGCTTCATCAACTCTAAAATACTTAAGAGGTTACCGGTCTTTTCTCGCCTCGAAGAGGCTCGGTGCGTACATGCACTACCTCTCCTGAGCTTAACAAACTCCTTTCTCTAGGAGACTCAGAACGACCGGGAGTGTCGACATGAACACGTTAAACTATTCCCAAGGTCGACAAACTCACAATTCATTTATTCTAACTTGATCCACCACATGGCTTAGGCATTTACGTGCACAAGCCAGATAATTCCTTACTTGCTTAAATACACCATCAGGAAGAATTAAAGGGATACAATATAACCATTAAGAAAACATGCACATCCCTAAAACATTCATAGGATATCCAACTTTAATCTATAGTTACAGTTCAATTAAACAGGAAAAGAGAATACTTATCTATTACAAGTTGTAGCCAACTAACTAACTATGGGTGTTCGTCCTTCCACCCATCCATAGGCTCATAGGCATTCATTCTTATCACTTTGGACACCCCCGTGCCAAGCTATGATATCACCAGGGAATTTATGCCAATTCTCATCGATCCTTTCTCTTTCACATATTCTGCGAGGTTTATCATATTCTTCCTCAACACGAAGATCACAACCTTCTGCTCAACTCTCATTCTCTGCATACTCTCAGATATCTCTCTCTCTATCACGAACTTGACCAGGTTTATCATATGCTTTATTGACATCAAGATCATGGCCTTCGGCTCGTTATCTTCTGATGGAATGTTCCTCGCATTCTCCACTCTTCTCTTCTTATCCTCTTGCATTCCTTGCATGCACATCCCTCCTATCCTTTTCCCTCATGTCAGAAGGAAACCCGAGTCAGTCTAGGTTTGCCAGACCCTGTGGTAATTAGGGCTGACTTTCTATGGCTAGACCATGCTTCCATTCATGGGGGTGGTTGAGGGTTCAACCATCGGTCCTTTTCTTATTAACTGTTCTCTTATTGTTTTCACATTCTTTCCTCTAGTGATATCATGGCTAGTACTTTCAAGGATTTAGCCTCGAAAGTAACAGGGGTGTTACAATCCCCTCCCCCTTAAAAAGGAACACCATCCTCAATGTTCTTTCTCAGTAACACCTATCATGCCTTTCTCATTCATCCACTTCAGAAGTCTTGACCTTCTTCCTTGGCCATATCCTTTTTCAGACTCTTAATCTTCATCACCTAACTTCAGTAATTCTTGGACAACAAGCACATTAATCATAGTATCATGCGAAAACATTTTACTGTTGCATAAAATTTCTAGGAAAATTTCATAATCTAGCACAATACTTATCTTTGCAGTTCATATATTTGCATCCACATGGTTGTCTTGTTATCCAGGCTCACTATTTTTACTTGACATACCCATTGTGTGCATGATCCCAACCAACAATTTATAAGAATTATCAAAGTCTCCCCTTCCTTATGGTCACTCACCCTCCACACCCAGGCTCAGGCATCCCCTTCTCTACTATGCAGTTCCTCGGGTGATCCATCTTACCTTGCCAAGGATTTCTCACACAAGAATATTTCTATAGACTTCGTTGAGCCTTACAGTCGAGGCGTACCTCATAATTTCTTTTCCGAGGCATCCCTCCGGCTTGTGTTACCTCAACACAACATATTCCAGGCGATCATGACTTACCACGAGGTTCTCATGTCTCAACAATGGCCTCCTTCATGCTTTTCAACTCAATAGCCTTCATCTATCCTTTCTAGACATATCTTTTCTTCTCACCTGTATCACAGGTATACATAAATTCATGAGACATCATCACAAATTCTAAATTTCAGAGTTTTATTGCAAATATGTCACCCATAGATTTTCCAATTTCCTCATTTATTTTCAGATCTATTCTGCACGGAACCAGATTCACCAATTATGGGACTTTTCTTCCCATAGAAGTTTGGATCAGTAGGAAATTTTGGTATTCCTTATGGGCTTACAACACTGCCATATCCAATACCCTTTGCTTCTTGTGATTTTAACATTTCTCAGCCAAACAAATTGCTAGTTTCCCATGCACATGTATTTTCACTGCACCTTTATAACGTCATTACAAACAATTCTTAAATTGTGCATGCTAACAATAAAATCACTTTTATCTATTCAATGATATAAAGAAAAAATAAATTTCATTTCTTACATACACATTAATTCAATATATCAACCTTTCCATATGCAATACAACATTAAGTGAATTTAATCAATGTGCCAATGTTTGTGGCCACATTGACACATAATGCACCCTTGCATCGATTTTAGATTATCACTTTTCAGGTTAGGCAGTCTCGCCAAGGTGTGTTGGAATTCAACTAACTTATTACCATATGGATTCTTTGTCCATAATTATTATTTTAGTAGAACCATATTTTCTTCTCTGAATCGATCACAGCCTTAAATCGTCATTCATGAAACTCAAGGTTTCACATGAATGCCTTTAATAATTCCTTGATTGGTCAATGCATTCATGACATATCAATTCATGAATTATTCCAAGGAATACAAACAGTCTTTACTACCAGAGGTTCATACCTCCATCATTCAGGTTCTCCTTCCTGAATCATACCCTACTTGGGTATCCAAGGCATACAACTGCCTTTCAAAAGTTCATGCATAACATTAAGACAATATTTCAGAAGGGGTTCTTACCAAATCCCTTCATACCTTGTGCTTCATACCTTGTGCCACATAGGCATGAACATTTTTATATCGGTTCTCGGCTGCTAGCACCCTCTTTCTAATTTTTACCTCATCAACAATGCTTTATGGGGACTTTTACAGCCCTGTCAACAATCTTTCGACCACATCCTTCTCATGGTCATCCTCTGCTTGAGGTTGCCCATCATTGACAATTGTCTTCCTCAATAGCTCCAATTCCTTTCTATACATATCATGCATTATCATATTTACAATTACATTAGTTGTAATATTAAATAAAATGCATAGATCATAACATTCAAATCCATAAACCTCTTCAAAATTTCCTAGCATATCTTTATGCACTTCATCAAATTATCCCTAATGTTTCCATGAGTGCAACAAAAATAGATATCGGTTGTTTCTACAATAATACAACCATCATCACTATGGTGTCAAATTTTTTTACTTTAATCAACGTACTGACTCTCTCATCCTAGAGAAAACATAATACTCAGTAAGAAAATAATTGAGGGCTCTCCCCTTCTTCCAATTATTTCTACACCGCCTGGGACTTTTCAGCCTAGTTGAGTTATTTCTAAGGCCTCACTACCTTTCCTTAATCCTGGATTCAACCAAGCCTATTCATTCAAACATACTCATTTATTCATTTAATCATACTCAGGGGTTTTATTTTCCTTTTTACCAGCTGTAATGGTTTCCACAACTACTTTTTTAATCCTATAACTCTGCTAAACAATTCAGGGTTCTTAGGATGAGAAACATGTTCCTCCTTTTCTCCCCCTTTACTTATGTAATCTACTTCTTGTTGTGATCTTTCTGCTCTTTTCTTGAGAAACCTCGGCTAGGCTCATCCTAACTCTTAGGATAAATCAACATGATTTAATAGCAAATCCTTTTCCCATAACGAGTCATGAACTTGTGCGTCCTACACGTTACCATTTGGTTTTCAGAATGGTCAAGATTCATTATTGGTATTCTATTCATTACATATCTATCTATCTATCTATCTATCTATCTATATATATATACAAGCTTATAGCTCACTGCTTAATTCTCAGCAGTCAATAAGATTGTGACTCTATTCTCCTGACAGAGTCTTCACACAGTTCCTCCCTAAGGAAATCCTTCAGCATGCAACTTCGTTATTGCATATCCTTCACTAAATGTGATAGCCTCAACCTTGAGTTGGATTTAGCTGGGTACCAAATATTCCATAAGGAATATAAACATGCATCTTGTCATGCGTTCCAATTATGTATCCACACATATTCTAGTTTTGTTAACTTACATCCATGATGTGCTTAACCATATGCATAATCATAAGCATGTGTCTAGCTGTCATGGGTATATTTCACAGCCTACATACATATCTATTTTAAAATTAGTCAACTCATGATTGTTCAAATTCATTCTCATGTGACCCTCAAGGCATAATCATTTTCCGCTTATCATGGTAACAGAGCATCCTTGCTCATTTATTTATATTGGTCTTTCCTGAGGGAATGGAATACATCTACCTCAATATATCACTCAAACAAAACTTTTATGGCTCTTCAAAGAAGAGTTGGCCATGCAACCATGGTATTCATTCAATTTTGGGAAGTGAAATGCATGTCTCTCATTTCACTCATTTAGGCATTCACCTAGTGCCTTTAGTGTACCTATACTCTTACATCATACATGTGCATCACTTTCACATTTAGTATCATTCATACCTAACTGGTATTACTATCATGCTTCATATCAAGAAGATTCCTGATGCATTAAATCCATGCACTCAAGCATAAACACACACAGTCCAGATGCTCATCATGCAAGTTCATTTCTTGTGCCTTTTTCCATGCCATTCATGCACATGGAAATATAAGTCTTCTATATCCTTCTCCCAAGGATATTCAAATAATTCTTATGATAAGTCTCATAGGAACACTAAAAAATGAGCTTCCCTCTCAGCTGAGAGCTTGCAGTCATATTATTCTTGTAAGTATGTATGCACATATTTGTGTATATCCAGGTGCATCTCTTGCACATATTTATTCACCTTGATAATTTATTTCTATAATTAGTGTTCTTTAGTTAAATATTATGGTCACTTACATGACTAATGTCACAGTCATAACTCATACTAATGTTTCCCTCTCTTCATAATAACCAACAAAGGTCACCTTTCTCTCTTTTGTACAATAACAACTAGCAAGAAAACACTCTTGCCTCAACTTTCATGAAAACATTTCACACTCATAAATATAGTCTCAGCAATTATAACCATTCCCAAGGTAGAAAGGCAGCCAATCTATCTTCCAACTATATCTATATGGCTACCATCCAGCACTGGATATCAATCTGACTCATTGGGCTTCTAGAAGTGCCCCAACACTTCCTTTACCACATTCATGATCAACATTTAGTCAACCATTTTATCTTAATTATAACAATTTAATGTCTAATATCATTTGGACTATTCCCTTAAAGCCCAAATGCAATTTTGATTTATGCAGTTACTTACTAAGTATTCTAGTTCAAAAATACAGAGTATCTTTAGGTCAAGATTAGTCTTAACCATTACACCTAGAATTCTTTCTTTTGTTCAGCAATAGTCAGGGATGGAGGCCACTCTCCTCCTCCCACAAGAAATTCGATAGATTAGTTTCCTATCCACCAAGAAAGGGAGGATGTTGTGATTTCTCACTCAATCACTCTATATTTCTATAGCTCTATTTATCATCTTTATTAGAAAAACCCTACCCAACAATTCCTGTACCCATAAACAAAATTCGTTTCTCAGTTTCCCTTGAAACCCGAGAGCTGTGCATGCTCTCCCTTTTTCATAAAATGTTCACCAAACTCATTCCTCTGATTTTGAGGGATTGTACACATATACAAGGTTTAACCCTTCATTAAAACAATAATTATTACTGCTACTGATCCTTTCCATCCGTTCACATCCAAGTCTTGCTATTAGTTCCCATCAACATAATCCTACTCCTGTAGGATCAACTATAATTTCCCAAAGAAATGCTAGGCTTCCTTTGTCACAACTAGCATGATTTCAATATCGTTGGGTAAAATCCCAACTGTATTTTAAATCTGCATCCTTCTACAAGGAACTTATGCAGATGATTTCCGTCTGGTAGTAATATTCTCAACATGTTCATCCTAGCCTTGGTATCCCAATCTTATGTCTGTACAACAACACATACGATTACAGAGTGAAGTCAACTTCTTTATTTGGAAACATTAGCAATATACCGTGCAAATTTCCAAAACATCTATCAACAGTAAAATATATCATTCATATCTTTAGTAGAGGTTTAATAAGCTTCTTAGGAATCAGGTAATATAGGGTTTTACCCATTAAATTCTTCCAAAAATATTTTCATATGACTCAAGCATGAGCCCAAGCAAGCCAAGTGTTGTTGTCGTGCTTTGATACCAATTTGTAACACACCCGACCCCCAGGCACTCTTTTAAGGGATGGGGAATCATAATTTCATTTTCCTTAACTCTTTATAGGTTCCCCTTTTCTCTAAAGTGCAGGTTATTTCAAACCCACAGGATCTTTCCTGGCCCCTTTGAATGATTTGAACAACAACCACAAGATTTCCATGCTAGGCCCCTTCCTTCATGTGACCTCAGGCTGTGACCAAACGACAAGACAACAAGTGCCTATTTCGATACTTTGGAGCTTCGAACTCTCGATATTTTTCAACTTGTGACACCACAAGTCTCTAAAGTGCAATCCTTCCAGAGTTTCAGATCTTTTGACACAATCCCTTATGTATTCAACAGTCACGATGGAATCCAATGCTTCGGCCCTTGGGGGTTCTTACTCTAACCATCTCTGCGTTTCTTCCAGAGGGACTTTCCTTCAAAGTAGAAGATCTTCTGCCACACATCCTTTTCCAATGGATGGCTGGGATGACTTTAGATCTCTAGCCTTTGGGGATCCTCGTGCCTTCACACCTTGATGTTCCTAGATTCGGTCAACGCTAGACTGACCACATGATAGATTTGATGGTCTGAGGGCATCCACGTAACCCCAGAGATCTACAGCTTGTAACTTCTGCTCAAGGGTCCCTTGGGTCCCTTAGTTAGGCCATTCCTAGAGGGACATATGTTATCCCAAGACACACCGATAAAAATATGCGACACCTGCCTCAGGTCATCGATGTTCCCTTAACTTGCTATAAAGTCTCCATACCTAAAAATGCCGTCACTCAACACATAGGCCCCACATTCTCTTGACATGAAACACGCTTCCCCATGATCGAACGGTCAAGAAGGGCCCTAAAGGATCCTTAGATCCATGGTTAGGAAATCTTAACGTTACAACATCCCTATCCTCTCGAAGCGGTCAACGCCGAGATGCCGATATTGTAGATTTGACGGTTGGATTAACTCCTAGGAATCATCAGATCTATGACCCAAATTAAGTTCATGACTTCGGGACTTTGGAGGATTCACCTCTTGTATGACGAATGTGCCCAATTCACCGGACCTACGAAGTCCAAAGGACTGGAAGGATTAACATCTGCGTTCCTTCACTAGATCCGACAATCGTGAAGAGCTTCGGCTCCTCCCAAACTAGTCTCATCCCTTTGTCTCCCAAACGAAAGGATCTTCCCTTTCGAGACATGAATCTCGATATCCTTCCTGAGCTTTGTCAACTCTAAAATACTTAAGAGGTTCTAGGTATTTTCCCGCCTCACAGAGACTCGGTGTGTACATGCACTACCTCTCCTGAGCTTAACATACTCTTTCCTCTAGGAGACTCAGAACGACTAGGAGTGTTAACATGCACATTGGAAACTATGCCCAAGGTTGACGAACTCACAATTCATTTATTCTAACTTGAGCCACCACAGGGCTCAGGCATTTACATGCACAATCCAGATAATTACTTACTTTATTAAATACACCATCAAGAATAATTAAAGGGATACAATATAACCATTAATAAAACATGCACATCCCTGAAACATTGATAGGATATCCAACTTTATTCTACAATTACAGTTCAATTACATAAGAAAAGAGAACACTTATCTATTACAAGTTGCAGCCAACTAACTGACTATGGGTTTTCATCCTTCCACCCAACCATAGGATCAGAGGCATTTATTCTTAGTGCTATGGACACCCTCGTGCCAAGCCATGATATCACCAGGGAATTTATGCCAATTCTCATCGATTGTTTCTCTTTCACATTTTCTGTGAGATTTATCAGATGCTTCCTCAGCATTAAGCTCACGAACTTCTACTTGGGTCCCATTCTCTACATACTCTTAGAGATATCTGTCTCTATCATGGCCTCGATGAGGTTTATCAGACACTTTCTCCACATCAAGCTCTTGGCCTTTAGCTCGTTCTCTCCTGCTGGAATTTTCCTCGCATTCTCCACTCTTCTCTTCTTATACTCTTGCGTGCCTTGCACACACATCCCTCCTATCATGTTCCTTCCTATCAGAAGGAAACTCGGGTCAGTCTAGGTCTTCGATACCCTGTGGTACTTCAGGATGACCTTTTGTTTCTATACCATGCTTCCATTCATGGGGATGGTTGATGGTTCAACCACTGGTCCTTTTCTTATTAATTATTCTCTTATCGTTTTCACATTCTTTCCTCTAGTGATATCATGGATAGTACTTTCAAGGCTTCACCCTCATAGTCAGTTATTGGCAATTAAACAATAATACATTTACACTGTTCCCATGCCACATCATGGTAATCCTAATTAATGATTAATTATAGGTTGGGGGAAATATGGGTGTTACACCTCTCCTTTAGATACAACCATGCTAAGTTTTTCTCTCATAGATGATTTTTCATCTTTAAGATCCTTCATTTGTTTTTCCTATTGAGATCTTATTGGATCCACTTCATCAAGTATCTAACATGAATGATACAATTCCATTTATTTTCAACTATAGGATTCTCTCAGGGAAACATATAGAGGAAACCGAGTTTCCTCCTTCCTAGAACCATCATTAGGTCATGAACCAATTCTTCTACACATCCCTGGAAGTGATCATTTTTTTCAAGCGATGCCTTGTACTTTTCAATAACCAAATGTACCTAGCCTTCTAGAGGAAAATTTATTTGCATGTTTGGATCAATAATAGAGTTAATCTTAAATAAATTATTTAATAGTAGTAAAAAACTTCTCTAACTTTCTCCCTTTTGCACTTTTTCTAGACTTAGAATTTTTATCTGAAACCACTATCTTCGAAATAGAGAAAAACTGAAAAATATTTAGTAAGACAAAGTTGTTTGGCTTGTTGAGGAGAGAAAATGTTGATCACTATAATATTTCCATGTTTTTTGTTTTATGTATGGTCCCTTTTCCTTCTTTGAAAATATAAAAAATCCACAAAAGTCTCCTGGAGTAGTGGATTTTGGCATGTTTTTGCATCCCCATTCCAAACCCCTTGGAATTTGACCAAATTCTCCACTGGGTATTTTCATGTCTACTTCCCAACTTACAGTAAAAATATAATAACCAACAACAAGACGTCTATCAAGGAGTACCTTCATGTTCTTCAAAACCCACTACTTTTCTATTTGCAAAAATCTGGAGTAGACTTGGCCAATGACCCTCACTGGAACTTCTGTAGTGATTTTCACTACGAACCTACCAATGAATTTTCCTTTGAATATGGGATTTTCTAAATTTTTTATGGCCAAAACAATATTTTGGCTCCAAAATTCTCTTGATTTTTTAAGAACATCAATGAACTAATCCATCTTCTGAACCCTCATAATGCTCTACTTTGAACCAACTTTCCAATATCTGTACTTGTTGGAGGTTCTAGTTGATTGGTCGACTAGGTCAATTGAGCGTAGGGAGGAGTTGACTAATTAGTCAATTCAATCGATTAAACTAATATAACATGCCAATAGACTGCAAAGATGAGTCGATCGTTAGTCATATCAACTAATATAATACACTAGTCAATTGTAGAGATGATTCGACTAAGTAGCCAAGTCAGTCAACCATCGGTCAAATTGACTAATATAATACTCCTCATGACTGCAAAGATGATTTTATTAAGTAGTTGAGTCAGTTAACCATCGTTCAGATCGACTAATATAATTCACCAGTCGACTATAGAGATGAGTCGACTAAGTAGTCGAATCAATTGACCATTGGTCAGATCGACTTATATAATGCACCATTTGACTACAGAGACGAATTAACTAAGTAGCCGAGTGAATCAACCAACTTGAAATTTTATCGTGTTAGGGACCTAACCTCCCTAACCCCTCACGTAGGTAGACTAATTTAATTCCCTATAATAAAGGCAAATATTAATAAGGCCTAGTAATAAGGAAGAATAATTCAAATGTAAGAAGACCTAATATAAGCTTTCGCTTCTAGAAGGATATTCCTTTAGATTGTTCTTTTGAATAGATAGATTTAGTATAAATAGAAGTAGAGGGTATGAGAAATATTGTCTTGGATATTATTGTAATAGAGCTCTGCTCTGCTGTAGGTTTCCTCCTTGAAGTGGCAAGTGAACATTTCTATCAGTAATCAAAGTGCTCTTTCTGGTGCTATTATGTTATTGTTCTGGTTATATCATTGTTTCTCTGCCATTTCTAGCTATTTATTTCGATTTTGCATACTATTTTATATATGGAATACTACAAGTGGTATCAGAGCACATTCCTCGACAGAAAATTGTGGGTTAAATTTTTTCAGGGTAGAGACATATTATGATGTCTTAAAGCTACAAATATTTGTTGTTACATGCATAAACCCACGGTCGGGGAGTCATACATGCAGGAAATACAAGTGGTACTCAAGCACACATTTTTTGGCCACCCTTGTAACCCCTGTTGGTAACCCTTCGAGTGGTAGTGCATCAGACAACACCTGTATACAAATCGACCTAGATTTCCTGAAGCCCTCCATATATAACTGATCGACCGTCTGACTGCTATATTACACCAAGAACAACACTCGGGAAGATACTCTCTAGTACCTGGGTAGTCGGGTAGTACGACTAAGGGAACGACCTAGCCTATTTAGTTGGTTCCCTGAGATATTGGGCCGAGTACTAGTTTTGGACCCCACACGTATATCAAAGAGATATAACATAGGGAAAACCCTTGTTTGTAGAAACCCTGAATATCCTACCCCTGGGGATGGAAAAAAAAAAAAACCAGAACAAATAAGATCTATTTTCGCGCAACTCCGCCTTCAACATTCTGGTTGCAAAATTACTGCACATTTCTTCGTGTTAAACATTTGGGTATTTCATCACTGCAGTATTATTCAGGTCGAAGTATAACTCCATAGTTGTTGACAACCACCAGAACAAGGAAGACATCAAGATTATCATTGCCAACATTATCTTAATCAATTTGTCTATTAATATCCTCAAGGAACAATGTTCCCACATCGAAGACCTCAAAGACCTCAAAGGCCTCAAATCCACCTTTGAACACTTCATGGGCCATTTCCAGAACCCTTCCTCTTCTGAACAACCATATAATCAAGATGACCATGACTCTTCCCATTACCAAGGTCCTCATACTACCCACTTTTCTCGATACCTCCACCCTCCTCGAATTGAGGTGAACAAATTTGATGGATCAGATCCCACAGGCTAGGTTACCCAAATGGAACATTATTTCTCTTTTCATGGAATTACTAATGATTTATCCAAGCTTCGTTATGATGTCCTATATCTAGATTCGGAACGATGGCAATGGTGGAAATGCCAAAAAAAGGCATGCCAAGGGTATTTTTCTTGGACATAGTTTGTGGCCGAACTTTATGACCGCTTTAAATCTCACTCTGACCAAGTTAAAGAAGTTTGGGACAGTGGAAGACTTTATTGCTACATTTGTGCACTTGTCTTTCAGAACGGAGGGCATGCCAGATGATTTCTTTAGGGAATGCTTTATCAGTGGCCTCAAATATGAAATTCCTTCCCATGTTCTCATGGCACGCCCCCAGACTTGGTTGGAAGCTACTAAACGAGACAAGGAATCCAAACATACTCCTCCTAGATCCATAAACCCTCCTTTCCTCCTCGCCCTAAACCCACCAAATTTTCTCCTCCTGCAACTCCCCTCAAGATCCAGAAATTAGCCAGGGATGAAATGGTTGAACGTTAACTCAAGGGTCTTTGTTATAATTTTGACGACAAATATTTTCCCGGGCACAAGTGTAAGGAACAAAATATTTTTATGGCTGTGACTGAGGATATTTCTGAAGATTATGTAGTTTTTCCGCCTATGGAGGAACTACCACCAACATATGACCCACCCGAAGTTGATCCGATGATTTCACTTAATACCCTCAATGGATTCTCTGCTCCCCAGACTCTCAAATTAATTGGTTACATAAAAAATAGGAAAGTCATCATCCTTGTGGACAATGGTAACACCCATAACTTTATTCATCTCTGCATTTCCCAAGAAGTCAATTGTTACATCCATGCCATCAATAATTTTCAAATCATGATTTCCTATGGTGGTTCCATGAAATGTGGGGGACGATGTGAAAATGTGCGACTCCAAGTTGGTCAGTATCACCTGAAATCCCATATGTTTTCTATAGAAATGGGTGATTGTGACATTGTTCTTGGTGTCGAATGGTTATGCACTCTAGGCCCCTTTCTCATGGATTTTAAGGACTTAACCATGCAATTCCAACAGGAGGGACAACAATATAAGTTCCAAGGAATCACAATAGGCTCCCCTGAGATCATCGGTTCCCATCACATGGAAAAGATCCTAAAAAAATGTCATTCCGGAATTATATCCCAACTCCACTCCATTCATGATGTTGAGACACCTTCTGTGCATCCCGATCTCCAAACTATCCTCTCTTGCCACCAAGTTGTTTTTACCACCCCAAAATAACTCCCCCCTTCCTGTAGTGTCCATAATCATTCAATCCCTCTCATCCCGGGAAATATTTCCCCCAATGTTTGGCCTTACCATCATCCCTTTTCCTAAAATAGTTAAATTGATAAAATTATTCATGAATTACTAGAAATTGGTGTTATCCATCCCAGTACTAGCCCCTATTCTCCCATGTGGTCATGGTCCTAATTAAATAAGGTACTTTGCACATGTGTTCTAATTTTTGCTCCCTCAACAAACTCACAATCAAAGAAAAATTCCCCATTCCTATCATTGATGACCTCTTGGATGAATTGAGTGGTGCTCAATACTTCACCAAATTGGATCTACGTTCTGGCTACAACCAGATCTGTATGAAAGAAGAAGACATCCCCAAGATTGCATTTCACACTCACGTGGATCATTACGAATTCTTGGTAATGCCCCTTGGATTGTGTAATGCTCCTTCCACTATACAAAGTCTTATGAATCATGCCTTATGTCCTTTTCTCCATCATTTTGTCTTAGTTTTCTTTTATGATATTCTCATTATTGTAAAACTTGGTCATCCCATCTCTCCCATGTGAATCAAGTTCTCCATATACTCTCTAAGAACCAATTTTTTCTCAAACAATCTAAATGTGTCTTTGGTGCCTCAAAAGTGGAATACCTGGGTCATATTGTCAGTAAGGATGGTGTCTGAGTGGATCCTAAGAAAATTGAATCTATGAAAGATTGGCCTCGCTCTAAAACTCTTAAGATCTTGTGTGGTTTTCTGGGTTTAATGAGCTATTATAAGGAGTTTGTTAGGAATTATGGAAAGATTGCAGCTCCTCTCACTTCCCTCCTTAAAAATAATGCTTTCACTTGGACTTCAGCTGCAGATCATGCCTCCCAAGCCTTAAAATATGCTATGTGTTCGACCCTTTTCCTAACACTCCCAAACTTCACAAAGACATTTGTATTGGAATGTGATGCTTTCGAGAAAGGAATTGGACCCATCCTCATGCAAGATGGAAGACCCTTGGAGTTCACTAGAAAACAACTTTCAGAGTGACATTTGGGCCAATCCATTTATGAAAAAGAAATGTTATCTATTCTGCATGCTATGGATATCCAATGTCCTTATCTATTGGGTCAACGATTCCAAATCAAAACTGATCATTAGAGTCTCAAGTATTTCCTGGAACAACAAATTTCATCCCCAACGCAACAAAAATGGGTGACCAAGCTATTTGGCTATGATTATGAGATCATTTACAAGAAGGGAAAGAAAAATGTAGTGGTCGATGCTCTTTCCTAGAAATATGAAGAAGACAAGTCCCTTTTCTCCCTCTCCTTCATTGTACCAGATTGGCTCCAAGATGTTAGTTAGGAATGGATGCAAGACCCCAAAATTTCTATCCTTTCTCCACCAATTGCAACACAATTATTTAGTTTCTACATGGTACTCTTGGAATAATGAAGAGATTCGCTACAAAGGCCGTTTGTATTTATGCAAGAAATCCCAACTTAAATCCACAATTCTTTCTGAACTTCATGCCTCACCCACAGTCAAGCATTCGGGATTTACCAAAACCTATGAATGGGTCAACTGTTCTTTTTTCTAGGAGGGTATGAAACATGACATCCACACCTTTGTGGCTAAATGTGAGGTCTGTCAACACAACAATGGAGAAACTATCAAAGCTCCGAGCACACTCCAACTGCTTTTGATTCCCCCTACTATTTGGCGAGATATTTCTATTAATTTCATGGTAGGATTACCTAAATCAGGAAATAAGTCAGTCATCATGGTGGTCGTCCATCGTCTCTCCAAATATGCTAATTTTTGTGCTCTTCAACACCCATTCACAACTGCCACAATGGATCAAATCTTCATGGATAATATCTTCAATATTCATGGCATGCCTAATTCTATTGTCTTTGACAGAGACCCAACTTTCACTAGCCATTTTTGGAAAGAATTCTTCAAGCTACAAGGCACCCAATTGCATCTCATCACTGCCTATCACCCCTAGATGGATGGCCAGAATGAATTTGTCAACAAGTGTTTGGAAACATATTTGAGGTGTTTTGCATTTGAGCAGAAAAAATAGGTGGGATCAATGGTTACCCCTAGCTGAATGGCGGTACAACAACTCTTACCATACAAATACTCGCATGACTCCTTTTGAAGCAATCTATGGCCAAACGCCTCCATCAATTCTCTCCTATATTTCAGGGGTCTTGAAGGTTTAAGAGGTTGAAAATAATATTACAGTCTGTGAGGCTATTCTTCGTACCCTCAAAGACAACTTGTTCATGGCTCATAATCACATGAAGAACAAGCAAATCAAGGTTGTTCTGAACGCCATTTTGTTGAAGGGGACCAAGTATTTATTCAACTACAACCTTATAAGAAGATGCCACTCAAAGCTCAACACTGTCAGAAAATTGCACTTGAATTTTCTGGTCCTTATACAGTGCTCAAGCGTGTGGGATCGATGTCCTATTAGTTAGCTCTACCCAGTCATTCAAAGCTCCATCTTGTTTTTCATGTTTCCTTCTTAAAGAAGGTGATTGGAACTAAGTGCCAAACTCAAACTAGTCTCCCTGAGTTGGATGAAGAAGGTTCCATATGGTTGCAGCTACAAGCAGTCTTGGCCCAGAGAGAGCGTCATCTTCATCAACGCACCATCCAAGAATTTTTAGTCCAATGGAAAGATACCCCTCCAGACGATGCCGCCTGGGAGCCGACCACCATTCTACAACAATTCCCTCATCTGAAGCCTTGAGGACAAGGTTGTTCTTCAAGGGGGAGGGCATGTTAGGTACCTAACCTCCCTAACCTCTCACGTAGGTAGAATAATATAATTCCATGTAGTAAAGGAAAATATTAATAAGGCATAGCAATAAGGAAGAATAAGTCAAATGTAAGAAGACCTAATAGAAGCTTCTGCTTCTAAAAGGATCTTCCTCTAGATTGTTCTTTTGAATAGATAGATTTAGTATAAATAGAAGTAGAGGGTATGAGAAACCTATCTTGGATATTATTGTAATAGATCTCTACTCTGCTAGGGGTTTCCCCCTCGAAGAGGCAAGTGAACATTGCTATCAGTAATCAAAGTTCTCTTTTTGGTGTTATTCTGGTACTCTTATGGTTATATCATTGTTTCTCTGCCATTTATAGCTAATTATTTCTTTTCTGCATACTATTTTATATCTGGAATACTACATATTCGAATCTATTCCAGAAACATTTATAGAGTTTGTTCTAAAATCCTTTGTAAATTTAGTTATAACAACACCAATATCATCAACAATTGATTTTGCACTACATTATTGAGCACTTGTCTTGTAAATTTCATCATTTCCACACTTTTCCAAAGGTTCTTGTCTAAGCGAGTACCATGATAATAGAAAATTCATCCTTTAAGGCCAATTTCAATTCTATAATTGGAAAATGGATGCAATTAATTATTGTTTCGACTATTTTGAGCACAAATTCAACCTGAATTGCTCATAAATTTGTGGATTTTTCTGAATTTTCCAAAATTCACCATGGATGACTCTGAAACTATGAATTTTGGCTAATTCCAAGCCTCCTCTCACTTTAGTATGAGTGTAATCTTTGAGAGTTTTAATTTTTTCATTTTTTTATCCCCAATTTCACGTTTTGACAAGCAATTTGTAGGCATATTCTAAAAATTCCACTTCTATAGATTATGCTCTAATACCAATCTGCAACATACCTAGACTCCTATATGAGCCACATTACTACCATTCCAATTATGTTCATGCCATACTTTCAAATTTCATCCAATGTGGCTCATATTTACATAATTAACAACTCTGTTACCATATAATAATTATAGCCAACATATGATACATATATCCAGGCCTAATAACATGCATATCCATGAATAAAAACATAGGAATATCGAGAATAATTATTCATAGAAACATAAATTAAGCACACAAAAGAGACATCATAAACATCATAAAAATACCATAACAAGACTACTTATATTTTATGTAATCACCAACTGGCTGCAAACCTCAGAATTTCCACCTAGCTATAGACAATCTTGTTCTAGTTCTCTCAATAACAGGCCACCCCCAAGATGGGTTTGTGGATCCACTAGGGTAAAGGATACCTAAGACAACTAGCTCTCACAAATATTATAGGTAAGTGTTTAAACCAAGGTACCAAACTTTGATAACAATTCCAACTAGAAAAAATCTCATTCCCCTCAATATATACAACCCAAAGAAGTGTATGCCCTTCTTTGCATCACAGTTCCTCAATCTGTCCCACTTCCCTTCTAGGGATCCAACATAGGTTGGACATGAAGTCTCAGTGTTGTGGCTCTAGGAACTATAGTTATACCAATGGAGTCTCCAAGAATCCTCCAAGTCTCACACATTGGAATTCTGACCATCCAATTCCCCCTCTAGGGATCCATTCTTCCCCACAGAAACCCAAGGAGAATTGGCAACAAAATACCCCCTATTATTCACAAGGTTTACAAGGATATAGGGTCTCAGTGGCTCCCTAGGCTCACACCCCACTCCAAATCACATAATGATCCATGAATGCTCCATTTTCCATTGGAAACAAATCTTATATATGCATGCCACCCTTTTGACAAGTGTCACTCAAAGAACTACACTCCCACCACTTGGGAACTCATTGGATCTCTTTAGAAACTTAGGATGAAGTACATAAACTTGTTACTTTAGTCTTATATCATGCCTTTATGAATTAGGAATATATCCTCATAAAGTGACTTGGGCTAAAATAAGGTTATGACACTGGCTTAGGAAACATCTCTTGGTTTATCCCCCTCGCCTTTCCTTCTTGTTGAGGCTTGTCCCTCGATACTCTTTCTTATGACTTGGTCTACAACTGTGATAAATTTTATTAATATGAGTACATGCATAATTAAATATTTTGTCTCTTCATCCTTGATTTTTATAGGCTCTTTGGCCCCAAAAAAACCATCTAGGAAGTCTAGTTAATTAGGAATTTGACCAATGTAACATGTCCATCGAATGTATGCATGAGTCGACTGAGTATTCTACCCAATCAAATGTTAGATTGGGTCAACCAAGGTAACATGGAATTTGACCTACTAGCTCACTAGCCTATATAACATCTGTACATATACAATTTACAACTGGGGTATTACATTCGATGCCCAACAACATCACTTTTTAAACCATGAACCTTTTCCAACAAACCCCTACCTTGAAATCTTTGAAAAATATAAAAATTAGTTGAAGTGAACAAAAAATATTCCAAGAGTAGTGGTGGTGTGAATAGACATTGTTATCACTTAAGAAAAATGAGCATAGATCCACAAGTAAATGATGTAAACCAATCTATAAAATCGTCTATATATCGATCTAGGTCCATAACCAAAACCATTAATGTATGGAACCACACACCCCATAACTATTCATATAATGTGGATCTATAAGATCAAGGTGGACAATGTCAACTTCATATTCCCAACCGATGGTTAGCCAAGTCCACCCCTTGGTTGACTC
>WSFP011386921.1:0-28668 GCA_009831015.1 Picea engelmannii | reverse complement strand
CCCTCACTAACATTTTTATTTGTCCTCTCATTATTACCATTGTCCTTGGGTTTATTATTATTTTTCCCACCCTTATGATTATTATTACATCCCTTCTTATTATTCTCGCTTGGTTGTTGGTTACCATTTGGGCTAGTCAATGATTGCATGGAATGTACATCCATCGAATGAGTGGGATTGGAAGACAAAGACGAATTTGGCCCTTCTGCAGACAGGTTTAGAGACAACTCTTTCAAATGGCTTGTCATCGAGTCTACGGATTTCACATTGGCGAAGCCTACAATGCCATCAGCATGAGGTCCGAGATTTTGTCTAGGGTCATAGTTTAACCTCGATGCATTCGAAAGAATCTCGTATAGCATCCCAAACTAAGCATATATAAGATCTAATTGTCAGGATTTGAAGATTACTTCTTCCTCAGATGTAACCCCGGATGTAGCAACATCCTTAGAAATAGGAGGTTGTAAAGACTTAAGGAACCATTCTAAAATAAAGTCTAGGGGTATGTAGGTCTTGATCAACATCTTCCATCTACACCACTCTTGGATGTGATTTGAGATCATATGAGTGGCTTTGTCCTGGCGTAAGGTCGACAAACGTTCTAGTCCAACATCGTAACGAATCGACAATTGGAAGTGGTTAAGGAAGACTAGCATCGTCTGACTAAAGGTCTCATATGCCCCCTTAGGTAGCTCGATATACTGAAATAATATTAACCAAATGGAATCGTCATTAAGTGAATTCGAAGAGAACCATAAGTGAAAAGTGGTAACGTGATCACCGAGGTCCTTGCCATTCTTTCCTTCGAATTTTGGAATATCTGAAGGAAGCTTAGTGGGAACGGGAGGCCATGTAGGATCATGACACACATGGTCGTTCATCAACTTATACAAGTCTGGCAGGTTGAACATGGCTAGAAAAGGGAGATAGGGTTGCAACATCTGGCCCCAAGCTCCTTGGAAAGATTGTGCTTGGGGAATTGTAGCCCATCTAGGGTTCTGGTAAGAACCATGGCCTTGTCTGGGATTGTAAGACCCTCCTTTGAGATCATTCATAAAAGGTTGGTTGGGAATCATTCCAATAGGAATGTTCTGATAAGGGTTATAAAAAATTCCCCCAGCCGGAGTGGCTTTGGGTTTAGGGTTGCCCAAGGCATGAAATTGACCTCCTTCGAGTGTGAACCCAAAGGATAAGATGGATTCATCATGACAAACGTGTTGGTCAGAATCGACACAGAGGAGGTGGATGTAAATGATGGACCATAAGCATTAGCTTGTCATCTAAGTTGGTTATTCCATCCAGAAGAAACAAGATTAGACCCGAGGTTAAAAGAAGGAATTCCTCCCATGGTAGGATTCATTTGAGGGACCTAAGAGCCACCAAATGAAAAAAAACTATAAGGTGGAGTTGTGCCCCCAAGTCCAATGCTAGCATTAGGGCCAACAACTGGGATGGAGTTTGAAAACTGCGATTTAAAATTCGGCATACCATAGGAAAAAGGACTAGAGGCCATCAGGATGGACTGAACATTATAGCCCAGTGAGTGACCAAGAGACCCAAATGGGTTCATGGAAATAGGTTGAGTGTTCACTATAGGAAGGGAAGCAATGATGATAGGTTCCCCCGACACTACAACCATTGTGGTTGAAGGAGTCGAAGGCATACCATTGACTATAGTAGGTGTGGGATTCGAAGGGATCCCAATATCTTGATGACTTGGTTCAGTACTCATCCTTGTAGAATCACAAGTCTAATAAGTGGAGGTGTGTGTACGACGTTTAATAATTCTACGCCTTTTAGAAGGCAAAGACTCGAAATGTGGCGGTAACTGTAACAAGAAGCGAGACCTGCGGGGAAGATGGTCTGGCTCCACGATGACTTAATAATCAAGATATAAAACAAATCCTAAGTCCAACTAGTAATCAAAGAGCACACCAAAAATAATCAAACGACCAATATGCACACAAACAGGATAAACTGGTTGAAGGGACCTCCCTCTCTAAAGTAGGTATGCCTCACCCAAGAGGGGCCTGAGACTCTACTGCTAAAGATTGGATCAAACACAATCATCTATAAGGGCCCTCATGGGCTTAACAACCAGTCGGTCAGATCCCCCTGGAGAGGTAATCCTCCAGAAAGTTTGTGTGTTGTCCGACCCTTATCTGACCCAGGGTACCTACAGAATAACCCCTGCAAGTAACCTATGTGGTACCTAAGTCAAGCAACTAATCAACCACGGTATAACCAATGTATAGGTGAACAGTCGTAAGTCAGGTTCACCGTATGGACAGGGTAGAAAAGCTCGAAACCTTGAAAGCACCACCTCTAATGGAGGTAAGGGCACTAGCAAGATCCCCATAAATATATCTGACGCTAAGAAGGTATCAGGGGGATATCCCTTCAACCAACCTCACACAACCTCGTGCTTAATTCTGGTGTAAGTGGAGCCTCTTGATATTACTGATTATACAATGGATTTCTCCACTCCCTTAGTCAGACACATATGTTGATTCAATAGCCTTGGATAAGTTTACTCACAAAATCCTATTCCAAGGCACTAAATCCTAAGCTAGTTTGTGCGCTCTAGAAAATAAAATTGTTACTAATCAATTTTAAATTATAGCGTTAATTTTAATGGACTTTCTTACTCAGAAGGTGCAGTCGTGAAACTAATGATGTTATGACTCAACAAGTAAAATAAATGAATATGAATACAATGCAAAGTCCTAACCTCAATTTCCAATAAATGATATGCTTCTTAAAAATACAATTTTCAATTCAAATATGCACTAAGACAAATGACAAAATGAAATCTTTCTTTACATGCACTAAGACAAATGACAAAGATTAAAGAGATCAAAAGGCCAATCAAAATAAAATGCCTAATATTCTTTTTTTCTAAAAAATAATAAAAATGGAAATGCAAGGACTGAACAACATCTTGATACAAAGACTCTATTATGTATAGACAGAGACAACCCAAGTAGGATATCAAGGAGAAAAACACCCAGACCCAAGGTGCAAGGACAATCAAAATGAAAATATTATGAGAAAGGAACCACCCAAAAATTCAACCAAAGACAGGTTTCATGTCATTCCACAGACACATAACAGTCACTACAGAGACCCAAGAAGACTCAACAATCATCAAAACTTGGCCAACAACCACCAAACCCAGAAAACAAGCAACAAAGGTTGATGTATGCGATTTTTCAAGGGAAAAGCATGTATGTATGCAGCTTGCATAAGGACAACACATGTATGTACAAGACTGTCAAGAAAAAACCCGCGTATATGTGTCAAAACATAGCTAGGCTAAGGAGAAGGTTGAAAGACTCAGACCGAAAGTGAACAGAGGCTGTCAAGAAATCATACGACAAGAAACTTAGTATGAATGAGATCAATCTAAGGAGAAAAACACTCCAAACCCCAAAAATGAATATTCAATCCCTAGTATGGTCGCCAATTCTGTTACGAGGAAAATCTCTCTATGGCTAGGGGTAAACCAAAATAGACAGAAATGACTGCAGAAATCGACTCTACTCCCAAGTATGCTATATAAACAAATACGCTAACAAGACAAGATAAAACGCCTACCTCATCCAAACGTTCGATGAAGTACATCGTTGAGCGCTTGACCCAAAGCAATATACCTGTAACTAGTCCTCAACAACCAAGCAATGCAAGAATATGGTGATAACATATGATGTTATCATATTCAATAACATAATCCATCAACATTCATAACAAATATGCCCATGGAATAATAATTCAAATTTTTCAAGATGTTAATTGGATGAGAAAAGAGTATTTCTATTAAGATATAATCAACATAAGTGAATAAGTTACAGACTTTCGTGTCGGCACGGCTTGGAACCAAGAAACTAAGATCCTTCCAATTGGGCCTCCACCACTTCAATCCTCTACCAAAGGCAAGATCATATAAGAGAGACAATGATTTTCTTAGTCAATAAGGGAAGAGCTTGGGGGTTGAACAATGTGTTTAGACTTAAAGGACAAAGGGATGCAGACTCAATGTGAAGTGAATAATTCCTCCAGAGTAACTTTGCTCTCAAAGTTGAATTCTTTCTCCTCTTTTCCATAGCTCAGATTTGGCCCATTTATAGCTTTCAATTGGAACTAAAGGGTTGATTCAGAACATTTCCAGTATATGGAAGGCCAGGGATCATTGATCTCGTGACGTGACATGGAAATCCAACACCATTTTTCAATTTTGGGCACATTTCACAATGTACATAGGCTATAGTGGTGCAACCTGTGTATACACATGTTGTATAGTATTCAAGGTGCGTATATGTGGAAAAATTCTATTTTTAGCTTTGGGATTTGCAAAATGGGACTTCAAGTCTGCATAGGGAAATGGAAAACGGCCTTATGTGCAAGATTGCATGGGGTGAGGAAAATATTTCTATAACAATGAGGCTAGTGATCATGGATACATATAGGCTAGTGCACCTATCCATGTAAATATAATCATGAATATTAATATAATATTGCATCGTTGCACACTGACTGACTCAGATGAAAATAGATGGGGGGGTTACCTCACCGGAAAAGGGAAAAGGGGGTGATTCATAGGTCACGGGGAATATTTTAATAATATTCTAGGGAAAAGTGTAATGTCAGATATATTATTTTATCCTAAGTTCCCTAGGGTAGGGAACATGTCACCAAATGGCTTAAAGCTACTTTTGGAGGTAACAAGTGTCAAGTGGAAGGCATGAAATATATATTGTTGGCCTTAGTGTATTTTTGAGAGGATGGTAATATTATTGATGTTGCAAGTTGTTGTGAGTGGAAGGGGGTCAGATTGTATGGAAAATATTATTATTACCCTATCTTCCCATAGAAGCTTGCAGGGGGTTGTCGGGGTTGTATTCAAAGATAATGTAGAGGAGTTGGGTTGACATATCATGAGCATCCTCTCTAGGTGAGAGACTGGTTGTTGTGGATTAGTTCTCAAACCCGTGGGACATACTCTCTATGCAAGAGTTTTGTTGAGAGCAGTTGCATGGTGCGTTGGGAATTAGTCGTAGGTCTCAAAGACTTCATATCCATCATGTTGTTGGTAACACTGGGAAGGGAAGTGGGGAAGCTAAAGGACTGGTGATTAGAGAAGGGGCACACTTCCTTGGTTGTGACAAGTGTGTGGGGAATGAGGGACTATGAGCTAGTTGCAGTAGTGGGTACTTAGGACTGGGAAATGTTGTCTAGTTTCAAACCATAACTTGTCGATAAGAATCATTTTTACCTAGTGGAGTTGAGCCCCAGATCGGGGGTGACCTATTGCTAAATATTATGAGCAACGATGTTTATGGCTAGGAGGAATGTATGATTTAAGGCTACAGTCGGTTGCTTTCACTTAAGATAATTGTTTCTTATGTGTTTGTCTTGGTTACTATGTGTATTTTTGTCTATATTTGACATGGGTTATTTATTGTATGTTGTTGCATATAAGTATTTGTTGTTATTTTTTTACTTGTTGTTTGCTCATGTAAATATGGTTTTTTTTTTTAGCCTTTACATGTAGTTGTGCATGAGTATCTTAGTTTATGGTAAACTCTCTTGTTAAGTTTAATCTTGTGATTTTGGTTATGAAACGTATAGAAGATGATTGAATGGTCGGGTGTGCAAGATCATAACCTCTGTACTTTAGAGGCTGGAACTCTAGTGTGTGCGATTAAGGAATTGGATTTCATGCATAGTATTAATAGAAGTGGTGCATGGTACCCAGATGGTAGTGCACACAATTGTAATGTGTGTTCAATATGTTGGTGCGTGCAGTCGTTTGATTTTAATTTCCATTGCTTAAGGTTGTTTGAAAAGAGATTGTTGTTTTCGTTGTTGCAAGTTGTGTAGCGCGAATCAAGCTTGGGATGAGCACGTTACTTCAAGTGAAATTGTGCAGATTGTGTTAAAATAGATTATGCATGGTGTACTTCTAGAGTAACATTGGTCAGTTGTATGCGGGGAATGTTACAATTTGGTTGACTTAGAGCATGTGTAAGGTGATAACGGGACTCAGTATGAGACTAGGTATGTTACAAAGTGGAATCGGAGCTTTGTCAGAGGGGTTTATGGGATGACGTGACCCAGCTTGGGATGGTTGGGGATGTTATAAATGGAGAGACATGGCACAACCTAGGGTGGTTGGGGATGTTACAAGTAAGAACATGGTGAATGACTCACTTCACCGCATCATTGCAAAACCTTGGTTCTTGCAGCCCCTATAGATGCCTTGGGTGAGACTTCATTTTCTCTTCAGGTGATGCCAAAAGGGCCAATATATAAGGATTTTATTGGTATATTGATGATTAACTTCGGGTCTTCCCACTGCGGTCCAACAAATGGTTTTGTTGTTGGGACTGAGAACTATAACTGAGGGGAATGTTTTTTAGGCTGAATAAGGAATAGATCACTGAATGGATAGAAATGAAGCAACGATATTTTTCCAAATAATAGAATAGGAACCCATGGCTTAGCAACGAACAATGGTTTCAAAGGTATGTGTTCACAGATATTCATGAAATATTCTTTGGTGAAATTTCGATAATTTTGAGTGAATGGTTAGAAAGGCTCGTTAAGAATTTTGGGAGATATCGAGCTGAATCTCTGAGAAACTGGATACCTGAATTGATCATACAGTTGAATACAGTAAGTAATAAAGTTTCTCGTGCAATTGATTTTTGGTTGAATAGTGTACTAGGGGGTTACATTACAGAGTTTTCAATAGATTGTACCCAGTCTTATAGTGTCGTAGAGAGGTAATTTTTCAAGGGTCCGCGGGGAATATATTTGAGTGCACTGTCTACCTGGATAAAAATGTTGTTTTGTGACAAGAATGTTATGAAAATGGAATATGATTGCTCGGCACCTTTGCACACATGGGGGTACTGGGGGATGGCCAGAGGATGGTATGAGAGAGATGAAAATGATCAATAAGAATCAGATTGACCGAGGATGCCGAGAGAGAAAGATAGTGACTTGGGCATGGATATTGGAGTATCGTGTTGTGGGAAAAGGTTCAGATATAGTAAGAAGAAGTTTGTGGATGAGAGAGAAGATAATAATAGAGTATTTGAGAAAAGAGACACTTGCTTAGAACTTCAGATCACACAGTACAAAGAAATGAAAGAGAAAGAAAAGGATCCTCTCTATAGTCCAATAGAAGAAGGAAGTCCATCTCAGATCGAAATATGTTGAACCCACAACCATGTGTGCATTACCCAGATCTGAAGCAGAAACTGGAATTGTGTCAAGAGAAATCTGTGTTAGTGGAGAAATTCAGAACAATAGTCAAAATAGTGGAAGTAGCGCAACGAACCAAAGTCAATCACCATCATTGAGGGTAAGTACTACACATAATACAATGGCAGGAATAGATTATACATTGAAAATTCCTTAGTTTCAAGGAGAGGAGTCGAAAGACCCAGAGAAACATTTGTTTGTATGAGACACGATATGTACTGTGAAGAATGTCTGGGACAATGCAATGAAGATTACACAGTTATCCACAATGTTCATAGGTCATGCATTGTTGTGGTACATGAAGTAGCAGACGACTACACTAGCATGACAATTAAGGACTTGGGCAAAAATTGGAAAAACATTGTTAAAGGAATTTCAGAATTTGAAATTTGAATCGCAGTATATCACAAAGCTTAAAGAAATTAAGCAAGTACAGAATGGGACAATTCGGGATTATAATCAGATATTTAAATATGTGATGGGTAGCTTAACATTTCATATCCTTGATGAACAACATCGATAATGGTTTATTGTAAGTCTGTTGTCGCACATTCATTGTATGTTGACACAATAGAAGCTCACATTGAAACTCGAAGTATTATAAATTGCAATGAAGTTAGAAGCATATCTTGTGGGAGATGGCACAAGAATGGCATAGGTACAGTCACAATTGGCTGGAATAAAGATTCAATTGTCAGAAATAATGAAGGAAAAGGAAAGTGTGAACAAGTTTGGTGTATTACATGTAAGACAAAAGGCCATCGTAAGGAAGAATGCCCAACATTTGTGCAATATATGGCTACAAGAGCATCAATCCCATTGGCAGCAGGAGTGGGATATTGTGAAATATAAAATACATGGGGACATCATCTGACTGATTTTCCATTATTGTAGAAGTACCAGAGTATGCCCAGAAATTTGTTCTATAATTTTTTCAAGTCTATAGGACATGATGAGAAAGATTGTCACGTATTCGACTTAATGAGAGAGCACTTCAGGTGCGTACACAATCCAAGAAGAAAATGCCACAGTAGAAGGAGGGGTTCCATAGTACAATACTCTGAGAAGATTTAATCAGGGTGGATGAGGAAGATTCAGTAGAGGTCGAGGAAAAGTTGGATTTGGTAGAGGAGGAAGAGGACCATTCATTTGTCATAATTGAAATCAACCAGGACATTTAGCGAGAGACTGCCTAAATCCTTGCACGACGTGCATGTACTTCAAAATATTGTACCATGCGAGAGAAGATTGTCCTCAACTGACAACGAAATGGCAGGCAATAGGGAATCAGAATCAGGACCATAACCTTCATATGATAGTAGCTGAGGAGCAGAATGATCATCCCAGAGTAGCAGTCATTATGCACGAAGGAACAAGAATTGGATCATATGCAACAGAAAAAGGAAATGGGGTTGAGAAATGGATAAGGAAAGAAGTTGAGCCTATTCCAACATTTAATCTGCAGAAAGAGAAAGAGACATATAAACAATCCAGGAAGGAGATACTAGGACTGGACTAGATAGCATCAATGTCAAAGAAGGCACCATTGTATGATATGTCGTTAGTTTATGATCACACCATTTCAGAGAGGTCAGTCGAAAAGGTAAATACTTTGAAATATTTTCTAAAGAGTTGTTTATATTTGATGAAGGATGAAGTAGCATTGAACGCATTGCATGGAATGATCGATCAATGTACTCAAGACAAATAAGTAACTATGACACAAAAAGCAATGAACCAAGTATTGTGCAAGAAGAGGAGAAATAGAGAATTCAAATTGAGTGCGCAGGTAGGAGAGTATGACATGGATAATGTCATCTTGGACTTAGGATTGGATGTGAATGTTCTTCCAAGATAGACGTGGGAAATGATGGGGAAACCAAAGCTAGTTTGGTCAACTATTCAGTTGAGGTTACAAAACCATCATATGATAATACGGATAAGGAGACTAGTAGGAGTACATGTT
The DNA here is from genome assembly GCA_009831015.1 of Picea engelmannii. Taxonomy (NCBI): domain Eukaryota; kingdom Viridiplantae; phylum Streptophyta; class Pinopsida; order Pinales; family Pinaceae; genus Picea; species Picea engelmannii. The sequence goes on along the minus strand of WSFP011386921.1, from coordinate 19,433 downwards.
AACATAGTTGGAGTGCACAACGTAGCCAACTTTGAGGTCATTGATATCATGGATAACATTCAGGTGTATCCAACATTGCTTGGAATGGATTGGGAATTTAAAAATCAAACGATTATTAACTTGAATAATAGAGAAATATTTTTTGATGGAGGAGGCTTAAAGTTCATTGCATCATTAGACCCCACAGAGGAAAGAAGGTATGTGGAACCCGCAAGAAAATAAATTGATAACTTGTATAATATGACCACGTGCATGGATGACTATGTCAATCCTACAGCAAATGGTGCACTTATTTGGAGAATCATTAGCTATTGTGCATCAAATTCAGAGGAAGGACTTGAACATTGGCATCACAGGTTGCAGGAAGTATCGACTAGAAGATATGCTCGTGTTACTCACTCTTTGCACTGGATCAGAATAGAGGTATGTGATACATCAAGGTTTAATGGATTAAATGATGTAAGTTTTTTTGTGAAAGAATTTGAGTTGCAAATACCTTAACAACAAAGATTGTTAGAATTATATGTTTCACTAAGAGCAACCCCAACGAGATGGTGGGAAACACACAAGGAATGAATAGAGTATTGGAAGCATTGTAAAAGGATTATGCAGATTAGATTTGGAACATAAGAAATTATGCACAAGTACACAGGGATGAGAAATCGTAAATATCATGGTGCGTAGTGTATGAAAACTTGGAGGCAAGTGAAAAAGTATGAATGGACACACATATTCATACATACACTTGAGGCAATTGCTAAGAACTGGTATATAGAAATAGAAGTGCGCAGAGAGACAATAGACTAGGAAGAGCTCACCTGGAATTTTAAGGTAACATTTAGTTTTGAAGTTGAGTCACCCTTAGTAGATGCAACTCTGCAAGTCATTAGAATTAAAACTTGTATGGAAGAAGATCAGATAGAAACAATACCTACGTGTAGTGTGCACAGAGAATATGTGACAATCCTTGAATTACTAGAATGTTACAATGTCACTGAAGAAGATCAAGAGGAAGAAGATCCAAAAAAATGTGCAAGTACCAGATTCTTAAGGGGAGCGCACAGTAGTAAGCCTAAAACTAGAATATGGTGCATATGTGAATCCATTAAGGGTGCACAAAGTGAATATTGGCACGAAAGAGAAACTTAATTTTGTGAATATTGGTGACTATTGGAATGATGGGATTGTTTAAAATATTGCAGACTTACTACATGAGTATCAAGATCTCTTTCTGACAACCTTCTCAGAGATGAAGGGTAGAGATGGTGAATTAGGTGAGATGAAGATTCCGTTAAAACCATACGCTAATCCAGTAAGACTAATACCTTATAGATTGAATCCAAAGTACAAGGAAAAAGTGAATGTAGAGATTGACATAATGATAGAAGTTGGTATCATTGATCCCATCGTAGAGTCTGAATGGATAAGCCTAATGGTAGTGCAAGATAAGAAAAAAGGGGGTATTATAATTTGTGTATACCTAAGGAATTTGAACGATGCCTGCTTACATGAACCTCTTCTGACCCCCTTTACAAATGAAGTGTTAGAAAATGTAGGAGGACGGGAGGTCTACTCGTTCACGGAGCAGGCGTGCAAAAGGCAGAAAAAGTTAGGATTTTGAGACATTTTGTCCACATTGTAATGGACTTAGCCCTATTTTGATGTATAAATATGTAAATGGTTTTTGGGTATAGAGAGTTTGAGTAGTGGATGAATGAGGAGCGAGTTGAGTTTTTGGCTAAGTGTTCAGATGTTATGACTGATATTTTCAAGAGTAGGCTCGCACTGCAGTAGAGCGGCTAGGAAGGTTTGGGTAATGTTACTATTGCATATTTTGTAGCACAGTGTGTAGTTATAATAAGATTATCAATAACTAATATAAGAAGCCAGTCATTGTGGATGTAGCCTAATTTGGGTGAACCATGTTAAACCCTTGTGTTGTGATGTGTTGTTTTTGTCCATTATGATGTTTATTGTTATTGTGCAATGATGATAAATGCTTAAGTATGTTGATTTATTCATATATGATGTTATAATGTCGTGCAATGAATTAATTGGTAAATGAATGAATGTTAAGTGGGATAATGTCATGCATAGAATATATTGAATGTTAAGTAATGGAAACTACACACATGAGTAGATGGTTAGTAAGAACATGGTGAATCCTTACTTCCCCTCACCACTGCATAACCTTAGTTCCTGCAGCCCCTTTATATGCCTAGGGTGAGACTTCACTTTCTATACAAGTGAGGTTGAACGAGACGGTTTCTAAGGTTTTTGTTGGTATATTGATGATTAACTCTGGGTCTTCCCACTGTGCGCCACCAACACATAGAGTGAGATAGGAGATCTCATTGAATTGGGTGGAGAAAAAATCTTCTCCAAGTGTGAAGGGGTAGGGTCCAAGAAAAGGACAAAAGGGGTAGCAAGGGAGATAGTAGATTGCAAGATTATAGAACTAATCTTGAGGTATGATAGGCAAGGATATTTGTTTCATTGTATTATTCCTCAAGTGGACTAGTATCCTAGGTCGAGAGCCTGGATTTTATACTAATAAAATAAACTAGAGTTAGAAGCATGAGAGTTATTCAGTATTCTGACGGATGACTTAGGGACTCATGTGGAGCTTGGTGATGATTCCAAGTATGCAATGAAGGGGAAGAGAAATATCATGTTTTATCTTGATTCAGTGGTTTTTTTAGAGGCTCGGGATGTGCTTTATGTACCATAACTAAAGAAGAACTTGCTCTCAGTTTCAATTTTGGAGGACAAGGGTTTTTTCGTTACTTTTCAGAGAAGGAAAGTAATCATATATTCAAAGGGAGCTATCCCTAACATAGCATTCAAAATTGGTGTCAGAAAGGGAAGGTTATATAGGTTTCAATGTCATCTTATAAAAGGATCCAAGAGGATATTGGATCATAGACTGATGTCAATGGAAGAGGATAAGGAGCAAAAGGCTCTGAAGGGTGAATATTCGAAGGATAAGCATATTTCACAGAATTATAGTGTGGGGAGTAAACTTTTAGATGGGAAGATAGAATTATCTTCTTACAGTCCTGTCAAGAGATAGATTTGGTACGATATGACATTGATGGATTCTCAAGAGCAGGAAGATTCTATGAGTACATTGAGGGAGAGAAGACCTTTGAATAAGTTTCCAAACTTTGTGGCATTGATATGTAACGTCATTGATTCCAAGAATTCCATTGTTCATGAAGCCTCTAACTAGCACGGTTGGAGGAATGCAAGTGGATAGGATGGTGTGTTCAACATTGTGTCACAATTGAAGGGAGAACTAATTCCAAGAGTCTCTTCGGTAAATACCTTCCTCGTTGAGAAGAAGTGTTGATGCATGTAGCATCAGACTTGTATTTCTGCATAGGCTTGGTGTCGAGCATGTAGAATTCATCCAAAGACTTCTATCTTGGTAACTTTACTTTAGTTAAAGGAATTATTAAATTAAATTTATTTTGTTAATTAATTATTTAATCAATTGAGTTATTTAAGGAAATGTTAAAAGTAATTAGCATGTAATCTAAATCTCAAGTGAGTGGGAGAATTAATCTCAACCGCCAATCACTTTGGATATTAGAAATAGATTGTAACTCGTGATTATAAAAGCAAGGCTAGGGTAAATGAGAAAACAATTTCACACAGAGATAGCAAAGAATGACTTTTGCTAGTGTGGAGTCATTCGAGAGTGTAGAAGCAGAGAAGGACTTTTCCTTACACTTGAGACATGCTTGTCAGGTTGATCGAGAGATATTGACAGAGGATATGGAGAGAGTTGTATCACGAAGGAATGTGATTCAAGGAGATATTGGATAGGAGGAGAAGGACTTTCATCTAGATATCAGATCAAGGAGAAGAGAGAACAAAGGTTGTCGCAAGTGGGTTTCATTCAATCAAAGCCACAGGGAAGAGTTGTGTTGTACAAATTTTTGTGTACATGTAATTGGGTTCCATTGGAGAAAAGAATGTATACTCGGGCACATAGTAGGACAAGAGCGTACATCTCAAAAAGTGTGTGATTCTAGGTCGTACAACAGATAAGACTTTTCTAGGTTTGTATGCAGTTGTACTTCTCTCAGTAGGTCATTATCCTTGTTACGGGAGCCCTGATTTTAGCATAATAAAATCATTCTCAGCACTGGTTTTTCCTATGGGGTTTTTCCAGGGGTATCTACCCGAAAATATTGGTGTTCATGTGTGCATGATTTAGTTTCCATATTTTTTCTTTCGCTAGATTTATTGAGTTGAATATTTCAGTAGTGTATTTTTTTTGTGAGCTACTAATTTGATTTGCAGTAAGGAAATCACTAGATAAAAATATACCTAGGTGTTGGAATAAGAGTTTTTCAACAATCCACATCTCTTAGAATTCTAAATTTTCCTTTCATGTGCAATTTGTAGATGACAGGATTTTGTTGGGTTCTACTATTTTTAGGGAAGTAAAGGAACTTAAAAAAATTATGGACACTTCTCTAATTTCTTTATGAGATAAAATAATTCATGGTAAATACTTAATCATCTTATTCAATATCCATAGGAAAATTTAAAATAATATAGTTAATATCTTAGGATTTTAGAGAGGAGTCATCCCCTCTAATTACCTTATAGGGGGGGCCTTAATTGAGAATGATTTCTCTCCTGGGAGGACCTTCTAACCAAGATAGAGAATAAGATGACCATTTGGAGCTTTCACTTTATATATTTAGTTGGAAGAGTTATAATCATCCAATTAGTATTGCATGGCATGCCGCTCTACATATTTTTGGTCATCATAGATCCTCTTAAGGTAATCAAAGAGATAAAAGTCCTACTAACGACCTTTCTATGGGGAGGTATCAAGTAGGGAAAAAATGGGCACTAGTAACCTCAAACAAGGTCTATCTCTTGAAGCATTGGTGAGGGCTAGGCATCCAAGATGTCCAAGATTAAACAAAGCTCTAGTTAGAAAGAGATAGTGGTGATGGTTGAAGACTAGAAATTACCTATAGGGGAAGCTTTGGAAGATGAAGTACAAATAAAACAAATAGGAAAATTACCTCATTAGAATGAACTCTTAATGCCCAATATCACCAATATGGAACAATATTTGGCAACAAAAAATATGGTTCAACAACTATGCTTTTTTGTAACCTTCATTTTCATATTGATTCTCAATAGTTTCCTTGATAAAAATGGAAGTTGGGAGGTTAGAAATGGTTACCCAATACACTTATGGGATGACTCATGGTAGAAAACCCCTCTACCGAGCATGATCCCTAGTCTGTTTGATGCTCAAAATTCCTTCCTTGCAAACCACTACGATCATCTTCATCATTACTAGAAAACATATGAGGAAGAGCAAGAAACAAAATGAAGAATCTAGAAACCACTAAATGAATGCCTAGCAAGAGTCTCTCAGAAAAAGAAAGAGAACCTTTGGAACATACTCAAGGAGACGAAAATTATTTGCTAAGAGTAGGAGGGTGTTCTCCACTAGGGTTAGCAAGGATAATGAACCTTCACAATCAAGGAATCATATTTCCTTAACCCTATCAACTAGGGAGTGACTCCTCGAAAAGTTTGGAATTAGATTCAAAATCCTATGCTTTGGCCTAATAGTGTTGTATTTATTTGGTAAGTAGATATTCAAAAAGTCCTCACTTGGGATAAGCTAAGATGAAGAAAATTTGAAGGACCCTCAATATTCCATATATGTTAATGCAAAGAGGAAAATGAAAAGAACCTTTTCAATGATTACAATATGGCCCTGCATCTCTTTGGAATAAAGGAACATAACACTTCCTCCAATTAGATAAAATAGACAATATATTAACATCATTTTGTAAACTTGGAGACCTAAGTCCTTTGAATACCTGATTTTAAATAAGCCTTGCCAATTGCTTCTAGTCTTTCTTTTGTGTGAAATATGGAAGAAAAGAAACCAAAGAGTTATCAAAACTCAAAATAGATAGGTGGGAGAGATATGGGAGAACATTAAATATACCCTTTGAGAAATAATCTATGCAACAAGATAGCAGAAGAAAACAATAAGTGTCTTATAAGGAGTAAAACATTATTTATACCATGTGGAATCGATATGAAAATAAATATAGTAATAGTAAAAAAAAGATCCCAAGGGTCCACTCACTAGAGAAATAAAATCCCCCTCCAAATATATTCATCAATCTAAAATTTGATGATGCCTCAAAAGTAGGGGGGTTTGAAACTTTTTGTAACATACCCCTTTCCTATGTACCTCAAAAATTCACATTCTTTAACCAATTTCAAATTATTTGATGGAATTTGAAATCTAATACCAATTAAATAAATGCAAGAAGCATGATGTGATCACATGCAACAATAAATATTCACATTAAAATTTATAGGCTCGTGGACAATGAATGACGAACCCCCCAAAAACCAAAATCATGGTTTATATATATTTGCATGAAACAATGCATCACATGGCTTCCCCAAGAGGCTCACATAACCACTTCCCCAGCTAATTCCAATATGGGTTGAATAAAATATAATAAAATGGCTTAGATCCTTTATTCCTCCCTCATGGAATCATAGCCCCCTATGACTTTGTCCTTATCCATATTGCAGCCAACGATGCATTTTTATTATTAATTTTCAAAGTATTACATTGTTAGGCTCTCTGACATTTCATTTGTATAGGCACTTTGAACTTTCATCAAATAAATGCAAATGTATTTTTAATCTGGTGATAAAAAATTGGGTTATTAAATTCCCTTCCCCCTTATGTCGACACTGTCCTCAATGAATTTCACTATGAAGTTGTAAATATATACACAATTTTCATCAAAAATTCAAAAATAATTGTGGGTATGCCACCCGCATTGCATCTTCCAACTCCCATGTTGCTTCTTCAAGGTTGTATAATGTCCATTAGACTATTTCCTACCCTATGTATTTGTTCTAGAGCACCATGAATTTCATGTCCAATATACAAACTATTTGTTCCTAGAAGTCTCTTTCTAGCTCCAGTTGAATCAAAGTCCAATCAATGACATGGTTAGCATCATGCACTTACTTTTTCAGCAAAGATACATGAAATACATTATGCACATTCATGGAAGTAGGAAATGCAAGCATGTATGCAATTGGTTCCATTATGTCCAATATTTCAAATGGACCATAGAATATGGATACCAACTTGATACAATTTCCCAACTTCAACGAGATTTTCTTGGACTTCACTTTCAAAAATACAAGCTCTCCCACTTTAAATTCTATGGCTATCCTTCTCTTATCTACATAAATCTTTTGCATATCTTGTGTTGCTTTCAAATTCTGCTTAATTTTAACCATCTTCTCTTCCATCTCCTTGATCAATTCTGGCCCAAGTACTACTCCATCTGTTGGGTTGTCCCAACTCACTGGAGTATTGCATTTTATTTCATACAAAGCTTCAAATGGGCTCATATTTAATGAATATTGATACCCATTGTTGTAGGAAAACTCAACCAAATGCAAACAATAATCCCACTTAGATGGTTTATTTATCACATACAGTCTTAACATGTCTTCAAACACTTGGTTCACTCTCTTTGTCTGCCCATATGACTATGGATGGTATATTGTTCTTAAATTCAAATTTGTACCAAATCCCTTAAATAATCATCTCCAAAATTTCGAAGTAAACTTTGGATCTCTATCTAAAACAATTGTCTTATGTACACCATGCAACCTAGCAATTTTCATCATGTAAATTTATGCAATAATCAACCTTTGTCAATTTATCCCCCACTACCATTATTGAATCATGTTTCCTTGTTGTCCAGGGAAATTTAGTGATAAAATCAATTGTTACCACTTCTCATTTCCACTCCGATATTAGTAATGGTTGTAGAAAACCTGTTGGATATCTATGTTCAACTTTCACTCTTTGACATTCCATGCACCTAGAAATGTAATTAGCAACATCCTTCTTCATTCTTGGCCAAAAGTATTGGCTTCTTATTGTTGCAATTGTTTTTCAGTAACCAAGAAGTCTGGCACATGGAACATTTTTCGTTTCTTTTAACACCAACTTCCTTAGTTCTATAGAATTAGGAACATAAATTTTGTTTTTTATGCATAAGTATTCCATCTTCTCTCGCCTTATACTCTTTAAATTTCTATTGTACATCTTCCTATTGTAAGGTTTCTTTTAACTATAGGTAATTTTATTCTGTAACAACAACATCTAAAATTGTGCTCTTTAAATATGAGTTATGCATATTAATGGTTGCAACATGCATGATATGTACCCTTCTGCTAAGTGCATCAACAATTTTATTTTATTTTCCTTTGATATGCTTGATGTCAAACTCATACTCACTTAAAAATTCCAGTTGTCTTGTTTTCCTGACATTTAAATTTGGTTGTTCAAATAGATATTTCATACCATTGTAGTCTATCCTTAATTCAAATTTCTTCCCCATTAAGTAGTGTCTCCACAACTTGAATGCATGCACTATATCAACAACCTCCAAATCATGTGTGGCATAATTCCTTTCATGTTCTTTAATTTTTCTAAACTCATAACTAATGGCATGCCCATTTTGAGTAAGGACTCCACCAAGTCCTTTTCATGCATCTATGCATACCACAAAATTTTCATTTGGATCTGCAATCTTCAAAATAGGTGCACTAATAAGTAACTCTTTCAATAAATGAAAATTTTCTTCACACTCTGTTGTTCATTCAAACTTAGTTCCCTTGTTTTGTAAAGAAGTGATGGAATGAGAAATCTTAGAGAAACCCTCTATAAACCTTATGTAGTATTTGGATAATCCCATAAAATATCAAAATTCTGAAACATTCTTTGGTGCTTTCCATCCCATAACGGCTTCAATATTCTCTAGATCCATTGTGATGCCTTCCTATGAAACAATGTGCCCCAAATAATGGATCTTCTCTTTCTAAAAATAGCACTTGCTCAGCTTGGCATATATTTGACGCTCCCTTAGTACTTGTAGTACCAATCTCAAGTGATGTTCATGTTATTCCTCTAACTTGGAATAAATAAGTATGTCATCCAAGAACACAATGACAAACTTATGCAGATAGTCTCTGAATATACCATTCATTAAGAACATAAATATAGCTAGTGCATTGGTCAATCCAAATAACACCACTAAAAAATCATAATGTCCATACTTGATTTTGAAAGATGTATTATTGATGTATTCTTCCTTGATTCTCACTTGGTGATATCATGATCTCAATTCTATATTTGAAAATATATTTTCTCCTCTTAGTTGATTAAAGAGGTCATCAAGTCTAGGTAGAGGGTATTTTTTCTTTACAATGGCTTTCTTCAACTATATAGAGTCAATGCATAACCTCAATGTTCCATATTTATTTTTCACAAAGAGTATTGGCACTCTCCAAGGTGAGACACTTGGTCGTATGTACCCTTTCTTCAACAATTCTTCTAGTTGCATTTGCAATTCTTTTAATTCTGGTGTGCTCATTCTATAAGGAATATTTGATACTGAGGAAAATTTGGGCACTAAATCAATAGAAAAATATATATCCCTCTTTGGTGGAAATCCTGGTGTTTCTTTGAATACATCCTCAAACTCTTGCAACACTAAAAAATATTCAATACTTGACCCTTTGGTCTTGTCTAGATCCTCCACATGAGTTGCATACAATTGGCATCCTTTCCTGAAACATCTCTTCATCTATAAGGCTGAAATTTCCCTTATAGAAATGGGTCTTGGAATATATTTCATAATTCTCTACTTTCCTTCTTCATAAAGACATGTACATGTCTTGTTATGGAAATCTAGTACAACATGATGTGTGTCCAACCAATTGTTGATCTGGAAGATTGTTTTATGGTCTTTGAGTCAACCTCACGAGGATAAATTCCCCCGTGTTTTTAAATGGGTGGTACTCCTTTTTTTTTATCTGATGTTCTTGGAATGGGATGTCAAATGGTATAATTCTAAAAAAAAAAAAACCTAACATCATTTATTGCTTTAGTTTTTATATAAAATGGTTCTTGATAACTAGATTTCTCTTTGAGTACGACATTTGCTTGAAAATGGACCAAGCAGCTCCTTAAAAGTAAAAACATATGAGAAAGATTAAATATCAAAATAAATATATTCTCAACCTCATTATAACATCCCTCTAAAACACATGCAAGCAGAAGATACAACCATATTCTCTCACAATAAAAAGAGTGAAATGGGGTTGATCACTTCAAAGAACTTTAGATGATTTTCCATTTAAAACTGAAAAGAATATGATGAGCACACTCCAAAAATATCATACTTATAAATCTCAAAGTATGATAAATCATTAAATTTATGCCCCGATATAGTTCTTTGGGGAGTTCAATACATAAAAGATATGTCACATTACGAATCATTTCAGTAAACCAATTGACTAGTGCTCATAAATAAAGTCTTCCAAACACAAGAAATAAAACTCCATGATTAAATTAGACAATCCCGACTTACATTATCAGTGATATATATGGTCGTAAAATAATCCTATTGATATTTTAGAAAGAGGCCTAGAATAATAAAATTAAAACACTCAAACTTAGACTTATTCTCAGTCTCAAACATACAAACACAAAAGCCTTGAGAGAAATTGTGTAGCAAAAGAAGAAGTAAGAAAATGGAGATCTGTATTTGCAAATGAGAAATTTTCCTGCGTACTAAAGGCTAAAAAAATGTTACTATTATGATATAACCTCTTCTTTTATAGTTCTCTCCTCCTTTTATATATGCTCTCAATGCTTTGAAATGCTTTTCCCTAGCAGATAGGGTTTTTGTTCTTCTAGAAATTTTCCACATGCTTCTTCTTTTTGGAATAAAGAGTAGATAATTTAAATCAATGCATGATTAAATACTTATTAATTAATATAGTTCATTGAAATTTGTTACTCCAAGTGGGACCCACTTCAACCTTTTATACAATTTATTTAATAAAATTTTATTTTCAAAATTTGAAGATGACTTTCTAGAAAAAACAAAACGTGGATTGCATTTTACTTTTATGAACATGATAAATTACTTTTAAACCATTCTAGAAATAATATTCATTATTCAATATTTTAAACAAGTCCTCTTGATTGAAATTTGGAGGTCTGGATCTCAAATTATAGCCTCGGGAAGTCAAGGTTCCAAATAAATTTCCCCACAAGTCATGAAAAAAGAGCTAACTATTCTTTTATTTTTTGGAAATGTAATCTTAAAATTTAGCCATTGAAACATTTCCCAATGTCTTCCTTGTCAAATTACCTTTCCAACGAGTTATTTTTTGTCCAAAAAAATGCATGGATCAAGAGTTATGAGATCCAGAAGGCGGAGACTCAGCCACCGTCGATTTGGTTCGTGGGAAAATCTTGTCCCTTGATTTGATTCCACCTTTTTTAGTCCCACATTCATTTGGGAAGGGAAAAAATTAGTGTTTATAATGAATATGCCTCCTTTTTCATTCATGTGTGAAATAAACGAGCTTATGGAAGCCTTCGTGTAGCTCTCGTGCCTTAGAAAAATTCATGCATTGGTAATATTTTGGTCGCCCAGTCACTTGCCATGCCACTATCTAGTTATCTCTATCCATCCATGTGTCACCCGGGGCTAGGTCAACCTCACTTCCACATGTTAATGAGGGATGATTCCACATCACTGCCACATGTCCCAATATGGTAGGTCCATGAAAAAGGGAGAAGAAACTAAGAATAAGAAATAATATTAAAAAATTAAATAAAGTGTTCATGTGGATTTACAGAAATGTGGGACACAAGACATGGGTAAATGAAAAGGTGAAAGGGGATGATGGGTGATAAGTGATAAGTCACAGGGGTGATAATTCATGTGATTTATAATTCATGTTGGAAAATGACTAATTGGTGGGTATTATGAAAATTAACTAAGTGGATAATGAAAATCGAAATGGGAAATGGTGTGGAGTATTGGAAAAATGTCTAATTATGGAGAGTAGCGAGGAAGGAGAGTAGAGTCGAAATAAGGGAAAATGGCTAAGTATAAAGTGTGGGGAGTGAAGAATAAGGAAAATGGAAAAATGGCTAAGTATGGGGTAGTAATATGTGGGAGAAAAATGACACATCTTGGGAATATGAGTTCTGTTTTAGATTCTGTAAAATGTTGGAAAAAGTTGAGACATAGGGATATTTAGTGAGAATATTAGCATAAGTATTTTCTTTCTTTTAGTATCTCTTATTTTATTCTCTTTTGTTTCAAAGATAAACCATATTATTTATCTTTTCACGATGAAGGATTGGAGAGTTGAATCTGATTGGAAACTTGTTAGGTCTTGTTAGGAAAACGCATCAACACCAATCCATTCCAATTAGAATATAATAATATCCTAATGGAATGATATCCAGATCAACATTGGCATTAAATCCATTCATATATATTGAGAAACCTTTGATAGTCTCATTGATCCTTCTTTTGGTCCCAATGGCTAAATGACCAACTAAGATCTTTCAATCTTACTTTTCATCAAATGAAACATGTCCACTGCTTTAGGATCAATGTAACTATGGCTTGATCCTGAATCAATTAAAATAGTAGCAGGGTGATTTTTAACCTTACCTTCCACCTCAAAAAATATGGGATTGATACTCTACATGTCAATCTTCTAGGCTTGCATATGTCCTTGGAATATTTCTGCCCATGTATTCCACTATAATCACCTCTTGAATGTTGTGCAATGTCATCATTTTGTCTTCTCTGTGAGGGAAATATTTGTACATGTGATCTTCTTTACATCCGCAACATTTGATTGGTATCCTTCCCCTTTTTCCTAAGGAGTCTTCCATCTTGGATTCATTCTTAGCAAGATAATTTTGTTAATATGTATTAGCATTGTTTCTATTGAAAGGAAATTTGAATCACTTCCTTCTATGATCTAATTTATCCTTATTCTTATCCTTCCAAGACTTGTGAAAAGTTTATCTACATTTTCCTTGATCATATAGGTACTTGGTCTTTCTAATGGTCTTTGTCAAAATCCAAGTCCTGGGTTCATCAAATTTAATTATGTCTTTATGGAAAGATGGCAGTCCACTTAGAAAACTATGTGTTTTCATCTTTTCCTCTTTGATAAATCCCACATATCTTAGAAGCTCCAAGAACTTATTTTCATACTCCTCCGTGGTCATGTTCCTCAACTTGAGTTCAAAGAAATTCTACATCTTCTTGTCATAGTAGTTCTCTAAGATATATTTCTACTAAAAATATTTATTTAACTGCTTCCAAGAAATCCTTTTCTCATCAATGTGCTTGACTTGTTTCAATTGGTCCCACCACATAGAAGATTTTCCATGTAAATAGTATATGGAAATCTTGGCTTATAGGTTAGATGAGTATCTATGCAACTAAAAATATTTTATGATTCCATGAAACCAGGTTTTAGCATCATCTTCCATTTTTTCACACCATCGAAGGTTGGTGGCTTAAGCCTCCTATGCTCTCCTTGAGAATTTTCCAACTCATACCTTCTTCTTTGATGTCTAAAACGAGACAATTATGGGTTGTTCCTTGAATGTTTAGATGCATAAAACTTTATGGATGAATGAGTAGGTGAGTAGTGATTTATTTGAGCTCTACTATCACTTCCTGAGTTCTTATATCCTCTATAGTTATCCCTCCTTGCATGAGGTATGCCTTCTTCCTAATGCCTTGAGCCTGATCCATTCTTCATTTGTATTTTCAACTAGTTTAGGCTTTGTAAAAACTAAGTATTGAATTGATTTTTTTCCTCATGGGATATTATATCCTTCTCATTATCAACTTGATAACTCTATACTTCCACCTCAGAATTCTCATAGCCTCTACCAATTCTGTTGGCTCCACCCTATTCCTATGTTCATCAGATTATGTCTCTTCATTACCCAAATTCATATTTAGGCATTTTTCTTTTGTCTCATGGTTTTAGGCTCTTTGTTCATCCTCCGGGTCTCTAATATGAAATCTTGGCTTGAATTGATCTTCTTATACCCCTAATTCTGCAAAATTTGCAAGCAATCATCGTTGTTAGAAATTATGCATATTATAAAAAAATTGTCAATTAATGTTATGGGTCATTTTTATTCTCAATTAATGAAGAATCATATCACACTTCTCCAAATTATAATATTTCAATTTTCCTCTTAATCATATTTCCAATTACTATTCTTATGCCCCAATCCGATCTCTGGGTTGAAAGTTATGGTTTTTGAACATGAGCTAAGTTGAATATCATTCGAGAGGTAAATATGCATTGTATGCATGAAGGGTAAGGGCATGTTGGGTTATAACTGAGATATCTTGTATGAGCACAGTACACGCCTTTTGTAAGAGATGATTCTAAATGATAATATAAGAAGCCTGTCATTATGGATGTAGAATAGTTTGGGGTGAAGTATGTTAAACCTCCATGTTATGATGTATGTTGTGTTATGATGTGTTTGTTTTTTGTTTTGTTTATGACACACTTAGTGAATGAATAATTAATATAAATAGTTTATATGATGGTTTTGTGCACATGATGAATGGTATAATAAATGAATGTTAAGTATGATGAATATGATGAATGTCTCTTATTCCCCCACAAATGCGGAAACCTGGTTCCTGCAATCCCCATAGGTACCTCGGGTGAAACATCACCTACTTGTGGTTGATGTCGAAAGGGCCAATATATTTAGGGTTTTGTTGGTGATTTAAAGTTGACCGGATCTGTTCATTGCGCTCCAACAAATGGTTTTGTTGTTGGGACCGGGATCTACAACTGAGGGGAATGTGGAGACCTACTAAGGAGGAGATTGGATAATGGTTGGGCATGAAGTAGATCGAGTTTGTTGTAGATCAGAATAAGAATCCATGGATCAGCACAGAGAAATGGCTACAAAGGTATGTGTTTACATATTTTAATGAAATTTTCTTTGGTAATTTTATGAATATTTTAGTAGAGTGGATATAGATATTAGTTGAACAAATCGAAAGATTTCGCACTATTGTTCCAAAAAATTGGACTCCTGGATTAATTTGGCAAGTCAATACTATAAGAAATTGAATATCACATGCAGTTGATTTCTATTTGGATAGTATAATTGGAGGTTACATTACTGAATTTTTTATAGATTGTACTCAGTTGTATAGTGTTGTTGAAAGGGAATTTTTTAAGGGGTCACATTGAAGATACCTGAAGTCACTATCTACTTGGATTAAGATGTTGTTGTGTGATAAAGGGGGTTATGAAGATGGAATCTAATTTCTCTAGCATCTAAGTGCTTTCGTGCATAAGGGGGATTGGGGGTTGACCAGGGAATGGTTTGAGTGTTGCGGGGAAGAATGAATGAGGAATGGATGGGTTGCTGATGTCGAGAGAAGAAGAAGGTGTGATAGAAGAAGAGATTGGGGTATTGGGCAATGGTAAGATATTTAGGCCAAATAAGAATAGGATCATGGTTGATAGATAGGATCAACATTGTGAGTTTGAATAGAGAAACACTAGAATAGTGCTCCAGATCATACTATGCATAGAAGGTCATCTTAATCCAGTAGAAGAAGATCCCACTTAGGCCAAACTATGTGTCGAACCCATGACCCCTTGTGTGTCTCTAAGGTCTGAAGAAACTTTTTCGATTGTAGTTAGTAAGGGAAGTAAGGATAATAGTCAGAACAGTGGAAGTAGTATAGTAACCCACTTAAGCCAGACTATGTGTCAAACCCATGACCCCTTGTGTGTCTCTAAGGTCTGAAGAAACTTTGTCAATTGTAGTTAGTAAGGGAAGTAAGGATAGTAGTCAAAACAGTGGAAGTAGTACACTAACCCAGCTTCAAATAGTATCACCAAGGAGGCATACCGCACCGAATACGATGGCGGGAGTAGATCCCAATTTAAGAATGTTTGTCTTTCATGGGGCAAGTTCAAAACATCCAAAACAACATTTGTTCATTTGTGAGACAATATGGAATTTGAAGAACGTCTAGGATGATCATGCGAAGATTGTGTAATTGGAAACGACATTTAGACACTATGAATTACTATGGTACATGAAATATCATACTACTACACCTATAGGACCAACTAAAACATTGGTAGATGTAAGAAAATATTTATTGAAAGAGTTCCAGAAACCTAAGTTTGAGTCGTAGTGCATTACAAAGCTGAAGGAGATCAAGTAGATAGTGTATGAATTAGTGTGGGAATATGATAAAAGATTCAAGATACTAAAGGATCGATTAACATTCCAAATTCTAGATGATCAACATAGGGAGTGGTGTATTGCAGGATTGTTGTCACATATACATTTCCCTTTGACATCTTAGAAGATTGTGTCGCGGTCGAAAGCCCTATAAATTTCTATGAAATTGGAAGCATCCATTGTAGGATAAAATGGTGTGGGGATGGATCAATTCCAGTCACATTTAGTAGCACTGACTATTTAGTTGTAGAAAATTGTGAAAGGAAAAGAAAAACACAAGCAAGTCTTATGTATCACATGTAAAACAGAAGGTCATCATAAGAATGAATGCCCGGCTTTTCAACAATATTTGAATACAGGAGCTCTAAAGCCATTAGGGGTATGGTGTCAGATTTTCAAGACGATGGTTCACCACCCTACTACTTGTCCATTTATATAGAAATATCAGAGTACTGTGAGAAACTTGTTTTGTAATTTTTGTAAGTCAGTGGGACATGAGGAGAAGGATTGTTGTGTGTTTGATTTGATGAGAGAGCGCACTGTAGATGCCTACAAAGTCCAATGAGAAGAATCCAAAGGAGGATATCTGTAGTATAATACACCAAGAGTTTATAATCCAAGAGGAAGAGGAGGGTTCAGAGGTCGCAAAAGAAGAGGATTGAACATAGGAAGAGGACCAATTATATGTTATAACTTTAATCAACCTGGACATTTGGCACGAGACCATATGAATACCTGCATGACATGTACATATTGCAGACAGTTGGACCATGCAATGGAGGATTTCCCACAGTTGATCGCAAAGTGGAAAGAAAAGAGGAACCCAAATGTACAGATGATAGAAGTAGAGGCACACGATGAACAACCTAAGATAGCAGTGGTTACGCATAGAGGAACCAAAAATGGAGTTGATGCAACAAATCAAGGAAATAGAATCAACGAGTGGATCAGGAAAGCAACAAAATCTCATTCATTGTTTGAACCTTGAAAGGAGAAAGAGATGTATACTCAAGAAAGGAAGGAAGTGATAGGATCATAATGGATTGCATCGACTTCGACCATGCCACCCTTGTACGATAGATTGTTGGTGCATGATATACCACCAATCTATGACCATTCAGAAAGGAAAGTTGACAAGGTAAGCACTTTGAAAAGTTTTCTAAAACTTTGTTTAGAGCTAATGAAGGATGAGTATTCTTTGAGTATGTTGTGTGGAATGATCAACCGTTGCACCCAAGAGAAAGAGATATCATTCTCACATCGAGCATTTAATCAAGTGCACCACAAGAAGAGAAAGAATAGGGATTTTCATCTCAATGCACAGATAGGAAACCACGACATGGACAATATTATTTTGGATCTAGGTTCCAATGTGAATGTCATCACGAAGCAGACCTGGGAAATGATGGGTAAGCTAAAGTTGATATGGTCGCCCATTCAATTGAGGTTATCAAATCAGCATAAGATTGTTCCAATTGGAAGGTTTACGAGGATAAGTGTTAATATTTATGGAGTGTGCATCTTGGCCGATTTTGAAATGATCGAAATAGTGGATGGTAGCACCCCTTAGCCGACACTACTTGGACTTGATTGGACCTATGACAACCATACTATCATTGATTTGAAGAAGATATAGAATATATTTGAAGTAGAAGACTTGAAGGTTATTGTATTGTTGGATTTTACTAAAGGAAGAAAATATGTAGAAACAGTGAAGGGAAAAGAGCTCGATAACCTTTATAATATAACCATGTGGATGGATGATTATGTGAATCCTACATTTGATGGTGTACTTAGTTGGAAACATGTCAACTCATGCTTGTCATATTCAGAAGATGTTTTGGAAAATTGGTAGTAGATATTGCATGAAGTGTCTACAAGGAAATGTACCTGGATTACTTGCGCATTGCGAGGGATTGGAATTGAGGTATGTGATCATCCAAGGTATGACGAACTAACCAATGTTGCTTATTTTATAAGAGAATTTGAATTTCAAATATCATATCAGTGGATATTACTAGATTTAGACATCATGTTAAAAGCAACCCCGACCAGATGGTGGGCCACATGTAAGGCTTGAATAAGAGATTGGCAGTAGTGCAGAAGGCTATTACAAGTTAGGTTCGAGACAAATAATGAAGATACTATGTAGAAGTATACATTATTGAGTTGTATGATGGAGCATGTTACATAGTGCATTACAACATGGAGTAAAGTACCTATGCAAGAATCAACGCACGTGTTTGTACACACCTTGGACACAATCCCGAATAATTGGTACTTGGAACTAAAAGTGCATAGAGAAACTACAGTCTGGGAACAATTAACTTGGAATTTAAAGGCAACTTTTAGTTTTGAATATGATTCTACTTTGGTTGAATCAGCTTTGCAGGTCATCCAGAACAATATTTTTACATCAAAAGAATTGATATGAATAGTACTTGTATGTAGTGTGTATAGATATTATGCGACAATTGAAGAAGTTTTGCACTGTTATGATTTTGTTGAAGAAGACCAAGAGGAGGATGAAGATCCCAGAAATGTCCAAACACCGTAAACTGAAGGAGAGCGCATAGTAGAAGTACCACAACTGAAATCTATAGTGTATGAAAAACCATTGAGACTGCGCCAAGTAAATATTGATATAGAAGATAAGCCCAAATTTTCAAACATAGGACACTATTGGAATGATGAAACTGTTGAGAAGATAGTTTACTACACGAATATCAGGACCTGTTTCTGAACACTTTTTCAAAGATGAAATGGATTGTTGGAGAGTTAGGAGAGATGAAGATTTCCTTGAAGCCAAATGCTAAACCATTGAACCAGAGACCATACAGATTGATTCTGGTGTACAAGCAAAAGGTGAAAGTGGAGATAGAAATGAGGTTGGAAGCTGGAATTATTGAGCCTGTCGCAGAATCAGAGTGGATTAGTCCATTCGTGGTTCATGATAAGAAGACAAGAAGGAACAGAATTTATGTAGATCTGAGGAAATTAAATGATATTTGCTTACATGATCCGTTTTCGACTCTGTTTACTGTTTACAAATGAATTGATGGAGAATGTAGGAGGATAGGAAGCTTATTCATTCACTGATGGATTTTTAGGGTATCATTAGATCAATATTGTGCAAGAATATAGATATAAGACTACATTTGCGACAGAATGGGGATTTTACCAGTACACAGTGATGCCTTTTGGATTGAAGGATGCACCAGTAGTATTCTCTAGAGTGGTTGTAGCA